>BSQZ01000013.1:4274781-4352281 GCA_033239005.1 Lamellibrachia satsuma | reverse complement strand
GGTACGCAACTAAAATATAGCCAAACTGGGTTTATTTAGGCCACATTATTGGTCCTGTGATTCACCAGGATATGGTTAAAAGCTTGCCATCGTTTCATATGGCATATACATTCATTATCTTCTTGTGTTGCGCCAGACATTGCAATGACAGTCACGTTCGTGTCACAGGGATTACCCAGATTACCCACACGTAAATGCTGATTACGAATTTGTTATGATTTTAAGACATATGCGACCTAGTTAAGATGTGAACAAACATCTCTACTATGCCACCACTGGAAATGTCTACTTTAATTTATAATCTAGTCTATAGCTGACATTGATTTAATATTAAATTAATACTTCAAAATACATGTATTTAACTGAATTGAAAACAGTACTGTATTTCGTGCTGTTTTCATGTTGTGTTGTGTTATTAAAATGTTCATAACATAAGGACAGCGTACAAATAGATGAACAATTGGTGTCGGACTCTTCATAAATAAAGATAAATTAATGTGAATCCACACGCCAAAACTAGGCTCTTCTTGACAATTTTACAAAATCATTTTATTACAGATTAAAATAGAGGAGATACACAGCTTTAAAATGACTCCAACATGAACAGTGTGTCTTATTCCTGGGCCAAGATATTAGACTTTAAGTGTACACGTTGTTGGAATAACAGTTTTGAGAAAATCAGCTTTAAAAAACAGCATTGAACAACTGCTTCTCCCATAGCAACCATGCACTAATAATGCTCCAAATGGAATGAAATTTGTTATGTTCCTTCAGTAGATGTGTATAAATAAGATACAGAAGTATCAAGTGGGAACACGTATTATTTATTGAATGCCACCTCATTTACTACCAGGCTTGGTATTCCCAGAGACTACCGCAAACATTGGGAGCCGAACTCCTAAAGTAAATCCCTGAAATATCTGAAAATAAAACATTATTTACACATTACATATATGATAACATTACACAATGTCAGTTTCCCCAATTTGGAAAGTCCGCTCCCGCTGGGGCTGAACCAACCAGTGCAGGCTCAATGTGGTCTTCCCCTGCCCCTGCCGAGGCGACTTCCACGGGCTCGACGCGGTCTTCGAAGTAATCTTCAATCACGGCAGCTAAATTGCAGTCCTCGAGATTGCACCCCCTCGCACGATCCAACTCGGTAGCTAAATAAGCTTCTTTCGATGCCATAGTGCAATTATTTAACGAATCGAATACGAAAACAGCGGGCGAAGCTGGCGAACAAAGACGAAAGGAATGTGTAAACAAACTGACCGCGCATGCGCGCTTACGTTTTCGACCAATCAGCGAGCGTTTCGCAACGTCCATAGCAACAAAAGCACTTTGTAGCTGGATAAATTATGTATAATAGGAGTTGCTCCATTGGTCTAGAGTAAGAGATTCCCAATCACACGTGTAGTTGACGTCATAAGCTTTCCAGCCATGTATAACATGTGGGGTTTCCTACTTGTAAGCGAGCGAAGACAGTCGATCAAAAACGCGTAAAAATGGCTTCTCAACCGCGACGCTAATCAGGGGCTTCAATAAAGTGCTAAGTATTACTAGTTTGAACAATCTTTCAGCTTATATAAATGGATTTATGGAAAGATGGATAAATTCTCTGATCGATTCCGTCGTTAACCCATTTTCGACAATTCGAACGTACACCATGCGTTTTAGACTCCTGCGCCGAACTAAATCTAGCGAGAAGCGCCTGGTTTTGGCGTGCTAGGCGCAACACCAGTATATACAAAAACAAAGCACTTTACACATCACCTCATGGCTGTCTAGTTCATTCCACATCAATTCGACTTTTGTGGGATGTAACGCCAACAAAATCCTTGTCCATTTTCGGTCTGTTATTTGCTTTGGGTGGCAATTTTATAAAATTGTGTATGAAATTATCCTTATGTAACTAACTAATTATGTAGAGAACATCACATTCCGCAATAATAATATTCATATATCACAGGACTGGGGTAACATTCAACTACATTTATCAAGGGGGGGTGCAATTGGTTGTTTTTAGTGAGTCTCAAGGCGCGTCAATTAAAGTTGGAGGTTCCAAAGGGGGTTGCAGTTCTTGGTGAGCCTCAAGGTGATGAGAGGTTCCAAGGGGGGTAGAGTTGGAAATATTTGGTGAGCCTCAAGGTGATTGGAGGTCCCAAGGGGGTACAGTTGGAGGCTTTTGCTGAGCTTGAAATTTCCTGGCTTTCGAAAATCAAAAGTTGGCAGGTATACTACGGATTATTTTTATAGGTACATATATATATATATATATATATATATATATATATATATATATATATATATATATATATATATATATATATATATATATATATATATATATATAATATGAAGCTGTTTGGTGTATTTTTGTGTTATCCTCTTTTGTTTATGTTTGACTTTTTGTTTGGAATTTTTTATTCCTGAAACTATTTTGCACCAAACAGCTTTATATATATATATATATATATATATATATATATATATATATATATATATATATATATATATATATATATATATATATATATATATATATATGTATATATGTACACACATATATATATATATATATATATATATATATATATATATATATATATACATACATACATACATACATACATACATACATACATACATACATACATACATACATACATACATACATACATACATACATACATACATATATATATATATATGAAGCTGTTTGGTGCAAAATAGTTTCAGGAAATAAAACATTCCAAACAAAAAGTCCAAACATAAACGAAGAGGATAACACAAAAATACAAAATGCTATAAAGGAAGTTAGTAGAGGGTAATGTAACATAATGGGAGATTTTAACCATGGACACATAAAATGTAAATATCTAGAGAGTACAGGGGGTGACGACCAACAAATTCTATTTTTAATTCAGGATAGTTTCATATGTATATTTTCATATGTATTACGGACGGAATATATTATTTATGTTGGCCAGTATGTTGCCATGTGTTTGGCTCCCTCTGGTGGATTTGGCTTGGTTCCCCGACAGCGCCATCTGTGTTAACTAGTGAGACATCGTGAATTATATTGGCAGGCCAAATTGTAAATGTCTTGTTTTGGTGGAAATCGTTATTGTTAATCTTACATGTTGTGCCGTTAAGACATGGGCATAGTCATTATTTTGCTAGTTATAAATAAAGCTAGGCCTACTACAAAATGTCTTTATATTATTATTGATTTCGCTAAAACTTTCTTGCAGATTGCACTTCGAACTCGCACTGGCGAGCGTCAAATAAAATGTTGAGCTATCACGACGACAACGCCGACAAACCGCCACTTACAGTACAATAATTTGGCCTCTCGGCAGATTTACCCCACGGGATGATCAACGGAGACAAGAAAGAGCCAGATGTTCAACCCTAAGATTCAGTGAGTCACGTATATTGTTCATCGATGTCGCGCGTGTCCAGTACTGCTACTACCACCAGTAGTACACATGCACGAGCCAGGGCGGCAGGACTCGCAGCGGCAGCGGCGGCCCTTGAGACGGAACAGTGATTAGAACGGGAGGAGCAAACATTACAACAACGCAGGGAGCTCCTGAAATTGCAAACTGACATTGCCATAGCTGAAGCGGAGGCGAAGTCCTATGAAGCCGATGAAATGAAACAAAGCGACGTAAACAAGACAATTACTCCACGATCTATCCGAAAGAGGGTGCCACTTGAGCTGCTGTGTGTCGCATATCAACAATGCTTACACCGACAGGCGGCATCAGTGGATGTGAACGAGTTTACAAGGCAGCCGCCTCGATGCACGGTAGAACAACCTGAACTTGACAATCCCGGGTTTGAACTGTTAAGACAACAGCAACACATGTTGCAGATGATAAAAAAATGTCTCAGATAGAGCTGATGAACTATGACAGCGATCCACTGAAGTATTGGAGGTTTGCTAGGGCGTTCGATACCAACGTCAAAGAGACTGATAATTACAGTGTCAAATTAGCCAGGCTTATGCAAATGTGTGTTTGTAAGGCAAGTAAGGTGGTTGAACCATGTGTCGTAATGGGTCTTAATATAGGACATAAGAGGGCAAGGGAGCTGTTAGATGACTTGTCTGGCAATACGTACACTGGTGTAGATGCATGGATTCAAAGGGTGAAAATTGGCCAGGTAATTTCCCCTAAGGACTTTGATGGCTTAAGAGAATTCGAAGACGAGCTTAGAAATTGCGGTGAAACACTTAAAGCAATGTGGTTCATCTCAGAGATCAGCTTTCAGAGAAAAATTATCAATATTGTCGAAAGGTTGCCAATGTACTTGCGTTCCAGGTGGCTAAGAGTCAGTCGACAAGAAAGAGGTTCCATGTGTCGCCACATAGGGTTTAACGGTTGCAGTTGGAGGTTTTTGGTGAGCCGGACAATTCCTGGATTTCGAAAATCAAAAGTTGGCAGGTATACTACGGAATATATTGTTATAGGTAATCAAACATGTCATATGTAAATATTGATCAGCAGACTTTGATTAAAACGCCAAATCTTACGAATTGTGAACACTATTCATTAATCGTTTAGGGTAGAAGTAATGTTCATATACCATTCGATGTGATCGCATCCAACTTAATTAATTAGTTTCGAAGAATAAATCCACACTGGTACAACCAAGGGCAGGCAGGGAAATGTCTGAGGCTGAGCGACCGCACTGCGTATTTCCGTCAACCACTGCATATTAATATACTATAAAAATACAGCAGACTTTTCACTTATTGTAACTGTATTCATATAATACATACATACTGAATAATGTCCATAGTGTAAACACTCCGGTAATTCCTATCGGTTAGCGTATTGTCTACTGATAATAATAATTATTATGTTACCTGCTTCCAATAAATCGTCCTCGCATCAAATACTGCTCCATTCGCGATACCGTCGAAGGCCCCAAATACCATTCGTGTACAATACTGTCCATTATATGTCGTCGTTTTTTTTATCTTCAGACATCCCAAGTTCAAACAGAACTTTACTGGTGTCGTTTACATCTCGAAAAAGTGTTCACGTGACGCTGCCATAAAAAGGCTAACAAAATATTTACAACTTCCGGTCTCGTTCCGTTCTGCGTAAGTCGGCATCTTTACAAACAGTGTTTACGCATACCTTATATTTTGTACATATGTCATTAATTTAAATATTCCAATGAACTTTTAGTATGTGTTCAAAATTAGTGTTACAAATAATGTTACAACTTCACATCGTTACACAATCTACTATATAAAATATATGTACTGGCAGCCACTGGCATTGGCACTGGTCGACGTATGCTGCTTCTACAAATATATGTGTGTGCGTGCGCATGTATGTGATTGTGCGTGCGTGCGTGTGTTTTATTTTTTCAAGGGGTGTTGTCTCTCTTTGTCGTCTCCCAACATCCAGATAGCTTCCATATCAGGATTGTTAACAAAGGCAAATGCATTTGAATGCGCATTTGAATGTTGAGCATTTTAATGCCCATTCAAATGCCTCCGTGGAATTGTGAATCATTTGCATTTACCTCAAACATTTGCGACCCACAAACTTTTCGTTTGTCAAATGCACAATCAATTGCGCAATCAAATGCATGCGTAATTGTTTGAACTGTTAGTGTTGTTAGATTCACTTTCACAAGTTCACAATATGCCATTTGAAAAAAGTGCTCTGCAGTGAGCAGTATCCTCATTTATTTTCTTACATAAATACAATAAAAGAAAACAAACATGCCATTGTGAAAGACACCACTAATAATTAATAAAAGCAACAAAGTATATCATCGGGCAATATACAGTACATTTTTGAAAGAATTACACAAATAATATTGTACGAATGTTAAAAAGCGTTATCAATACGTCCAAAATAAAATTAAATATAACGTTATATATATATATATATATATATATATATATATATATATATATATATACATATATATATATATATATATATATATATATATATATATATATATATATATATATATATATATATATATATATATATATATTATTACACATAATAGTATACACATTGCAAATGTCTTCCATAGCGTCGTAGCCTGTTCTAAATACCGCTCAGGCGCTTTACAATTCACCCTTTCAACAGCACCTATACTTTTCTGGGAAGCATTCTGCCACCCTGCAATCATTCCATTTTAATATCATTTAACGACCGCATAGGAATCGCCATATTTCCTTATTATGAGTGTATGAATATGATTTCCTTCACGCTCACGCATATGTACATACATACACATATACATACATACATAATTATTTAACATAGTGTTTGCATGAACAAAATACTTATATTCATACACAAAACATCTTGCATTTTACTCGCGTGAATGTGTATATGTATGTATATTTGTATGTACGCATGCTACATTAAAATATAGTTTATACACCCAGTGACCTATACAATGTTGGCATCTTCTCGATCACTGACTTATATCAAATTTGTTTTATCCGCAAAACAAAGATACACCTTCTAAACGTTCCATGTAACACAACTGAACAGTTCAGCATACGATATCACTGACATGACATATTTCAAAGAGAGATGAATGAACTGAACTGTAATACAAGATTTAAGTTCATGAAATACTAGCAAAACAATTGTCTCAATATATGATCTTGTTGAACGCTATGTTTTCATGCATTTCAGTGTTTCAGTAAACCTCAACTACAAAGGTACTATAGAAGGTATACTTTAATACATATTACAAATACATGTTTAAGGATCTCCATAATACCAAAACATAGACATTGAGCCTAAATGTAATTGTTCTCCTATATCAGGTAACCAAAACATGAAAACGATAGACAAATATTTTAAACATCTGACACACAACATGCTAACGTTTCATGTGATACGTACGCCATATGTCAATAATAATAATAATCATTCAAATGAACAGCATAACACGTAACAGCATAACGAGTAATCGACGTATTTCACTTCAAAGCAATGTTAAAGGAACTGCTGATTGCTGATACCGGCGTCGTCACGTTTAAATTGTCGCTTTGTTGTACCAACGTGACGAAACCGACACGAAAGGATTCCGCTTAAAAGAATCGTGGATAATAATATTATAGTCAGCCTTTTTGGTACATTCAGTTATATTGGTTGAAACGGAAACAGTTCCTATTTCCGCTGTATTAAAATGTGCCAGCAGCAGCAGCAGCAGCAGCAGCAATAGCAGTAGTTGTAATAGCAGTTTTATTACTAGAAATAATAGCAGTGTCAGCAGCAGTTGCAGTTCCTATTCTCAGCAACAGCAGCAACAGCAGTTGTATCAATAATAGCAGTAGTTGTATCGAAAGTAGTAGTAGTTGTATCAATAGTAGCATTATAAATACGCAATAGGAGGGATTGTATTGCGAGTTTCTCAGCTATTAATATCTACTGCCACAGTTGTTGTTGCATCCCGTGTAAGTTAATCAGCTACCATAATAAAAAGCGTGCTTGTCTCGTCCAGTATTCTGCTATCTGAGGGATATTTGTTGGCTTCTTATGCTCCAGTGGGAACGAAGAGAATTGAGTGAGTGAGTGAGTGAGTGAGTGAGTGAGTGAGTTGTCTTGCCAAAGGTCACGTGACAGGTCAAGTAGTTGTTTCGTTTACGCTGGACGGCGTCTGTACTGAGACATCGACATCTGTGTCCTTCCGACAAACGAGGCGCAGAAAGACGGAGCGAAAGCGGTCGTCGGCGATGAAATAGACGACTGGGTTCATGCAAGGGTGAAGATAAATTAACACGATCATCCAACTGAACATGGTTGTGGTTATATGAGCTACCCTGAACACGAGCAGGGAAAACAGTATCCAGGCGGGCAGCCAGCAGACGAGAAACAAGATAGTGACTACAGCGCATATGACCGCTACACGAATGGCGCGTCTCTGGCTTCCGGCCGCCTGCTCCTTTTTCATTGTCGAATGGACGGAGGCAACGCCGCCGGCTGTGTCGGGAGTGATGCTCGCGTCCACTTTTCGTTGGCGGTGAACGACGACGCCGACGATGCTGCCGTATAGTGTGAGCAGCAAGACGGCCGGAAGAATTATCGCCGTCAAACTCATGTAGAAATAGTGATTGGGGTTGTAGAACAAAGTGCAGGAGTGAAGTCCATCAAACGCAAAGACCTTCTGTAACATAATGAATGAAAACATGTCCGTCATTGAAGCACAACGGTTTGAATTCGTTGAAACCTCTACACAGACTTTCATACTTATCAGTTAAGTAATAAAACTGTTTGTGACTAGGTGTTTCAAATGTCATATATATATATATATATATATATATATATATATATATATATATATATATATATATATATATATATATATATATATATATATATATATATATATATATATATATATATAGGCGCTCGTCGAAGCGTTACACCTATAAAAGCCAGTTAATTATTATTTTCATGAGGAATGGTCGCTTGTGGAACGACACGTGCGTCGCCAGCCATAGATTCGCGTACAGCCACGTGAAAGCGCATTCGCGCGGGTGTGCGCACATAATCAATGTGTTATTTGAAAGAACACGTTCGCGTGTGTACGCGAGCATAATGCGTAATCGGTTGAATTTTGAAAGAACAAGTAGTCAGTTTGTGTTTAGCTGTTGGACTGTGGTCAGAAGTAGTGGGCTAAGGAGTCGTAGGTTTTAGTTAGAAAGTAGATTTGTAGTAGTTATATTACAGTCTTACCAGGTTAGTGCGCTACTATGCTAATCACTTATCCATTTTCTTTGTTTTTTGTTATATAAATACACGTTTAGAACACATACTGTTTATTTTATTTCGTAGAAATTGGTTATTTTAAGAACCCCGGCTTAGCGAGGCGATTTTGGTACCAGAAGTGGGGTACGCGCCAGTGCCACTGAACTACTGCGTTCCTTCTACGAACGAAAACAACGAGACGAGGAAAGTATAACTAAGTATTCACACGAACTGGCGGCACTAACAGGCTGGCTGGAGAACGTCAGTCCGAGACACGTGACAAATCAAGATCACATGCTCCTGGACCAACTGGTGGAGAACGTGCGTGAACCGCTACTTCGCTGGGAGTTAAAAAAACAGGCAGTGCTACATTTATCGACATTCGTGACCTGGCCATCAAGTGGTCAACGGAGACAGACGGGAGCAGCAGGAGACGTATTGCCTCTCAGGAAATGAGCACGGCACGAGAAGATTGTGTGCTGTCTATGCTCACGATAATTTCTGAGCAGCAAAAACAACTAAGTATTCACACGAACTGGCGGCACTAACAGGCTGGCTGGAGAACGTCAGTCCGAGACACGTGACAAATCAAGATCACATGCTCCTGGACCAACTGGTGGAGAACGTGCGTGAACCGCTACTTCGCTGGGAGTTAAAAAAACAGGCAGTGCTACATTTATCGACATTCGTGACCTGGCCATCAAGTGGTCAACGGAGACAGACGGGAGCAGCAGGAGACGTATTGCCTCTCAGGAAATGAGCACGGCACAAGAAGATTGTGTGCTGTCTATGCTCACGATAATTTCTGAGCAGCAAAAACAACAAATTAGAGCACTGGCGGGGCCACCACAGAACACTGAGAGGACCACCCACTCAGAGCACTGGCAGGGTCACCACAGAACACTGAGAGGACAACCCACTCAGAGAACTGGCGGGGCCACCATCGAAAACTGAGAGGGCCACACACTCAGAGCACTGGCGGGGCCACCATCGAACACTGAGATGGCCACCACCGAACACTGAGAGGGCCACCCACTCAGAGCACTGGCGGGGCCACCATCGAACACTGAGAGGGCCACCCACTCCGCCAAGGGAAACTGCTTTCAGTGTGGTCGACCGGGTCACTGCGCTCGAGAATGTCGGTCAATACATTCGGGTGGATCCTTGTGTGATTTCTGTGGTCACAAGGGAAACGTACAGCAGGAGTGTCAAGCATATGTCATGGCTAAGAACCAGATCAGAAATCAAACTGATGTTTTAAACTAAAGAACTCTTCTACTTTGAGTCGAGCAGAGGAGATACCATTGGAAGACTCCACGTCATGTTGTCAATTAGTAGGAAACTCGCCTACTCTAGAGGCGAAAGTTGGAGGCATCGTTATTCGTTTCCGGGCAGCGCAGTCGCTACTAGTGACGACATATGTGGGGACTTCCTGCGCATTGTGTTCCAGCGTGGCAAGCGGTGTCGCTATCGTCACCCGCCATCTGTCGAGTCGGTCGACATAACGAGACGTCATGACTACACTTTCTGTCACGACTTTCGGAACACAGGATGCCGTCGCGCCAGCTGATGATTCATCCACTGCACAAAGGATGATGAGGAGTACTGCCGCACAGGGCAGTTTCCCGCCGGCTCCAGCAGGCCGTCTCCCTCGGGATCGGGCTCGACTCGATCGAGGTTCTTCTCCTGCAGGGGGGGTGCTGATTTGCAAAGACTTCCTGAAGGGAGAGTGCAAGCGTGGCGTACGCTGCAAGTTCCGACACATCGCATCGTCGCAATCATCCGAACACCTTCAGGCAGTGGTACATGCGTATAATAACGCCACACGCCAGAACCTACTACTCGTCATTCTACCTGATGTTTGGTAGGCATGGGAGGCAGCGTAAGGCGTATTACGATCGACTTGTGCAAGACCTTCCGCTCGCAGATGGTGAGCGGGTATATCGATGGGAGCGGGAGCTTCAAGGACGTAACAAAATCCCGGATTCTTGGGGTGGAACGGTGTACCAAGTGGTAGTGCGTCAAGGTCTCAAAGGCGTCTACATCATCGACTCTGTGAACCATCCCGTGGAGCGATACACTCTGAACCGTCCGTCGTTGAGGCCATGTGTTGATAGCAATGGGTCATCAACAGGAACGCCACTTGGGCGGCAGCGGCGGCGACAACTGTCATGTGTGCTGGATACGCGGCAGGAGAAAGCACTCGATGAGTCATTTTCGTTTTGTTGCGCACTGTTAACCAGATGGCAACAACACGAGGGATGAGTATAGGCGCTGGGCGAAGCGTTACACCTATAAACGCCAGTTAATTATTATTTGGTTATGAATGGTGGCGTGTGGAACAATACGTGCCATAGATTCGTGTACAGCGACGCGCAAGCGGGTGTGCGCGGATAATCAGTTAATTATTTCAAGAACACGTTCGCGTGTGTGCGTGTGTATAATGCATAATCGGTTGACCTTTGAAAGAACAATTATTGTCACTTTGTGTTTTCTGTTTGACTGTACACAGTGGACATAAGTCGTGGGTTAGGGAGTCGTAGGTTTTAGTTAGATAGCAAATATTACGTAGTTATAATACATATTTATCAGGTTAGTGCATTACTATACTAGTAACTTATCCATTTGGTTTGGATTATAAATGCATACACGTTTAGAACACATACTGTTCATTTTAGTTGGTAGCTATTGGTTATTTTAAGGACACCGGTTTAGCGAGGCTACATATCAGCACGGGGCTATGCTCGGGGCCTCGAAGATGGTTCATACGTACATACATACATACATACGTACATACATACATACATATGCACATACATACATACATACATACATGCTCTTCAGCTCTTTTAGGATAATAGCCTTTTAGCTGGTTTTTACTGTAGTTTGTGCGCATGGGTGGGAAGTTGTCACTTTGCTCAAAAGTGTAACCGCACCACAATTTGCCGAATTTAGCTTCGAATGCATTTAACATTTGTGCTGAAACCACATCCTCTGTGAGAGAGTTCCACCCGTTCATTACCCTGTGTCTAAAGTAGCTCGTTCGTTGTCTAGCTGTCGCACGTTCCTTCTTGAGCTTCAGACTGTGTCCCCTGGTCACTGTGTTGTGGTCCATATGAAGTGACATTTTGTCGACTTTGTAGACGCCATGCAGATATTTGTAGACTTCGATCGTGTCTCCTCTTCTCTTCTGTAGTACAGGTTTGGTAGCTTCAACGCCTTCAATCGGTCGTAATACGTTTGTCACTTTAGTTCTGAAATTAGCTTGGTTGCTCTTCGTTGTATATTTTCAAGAATCCTTTGGTCTCTCTTGAGTGTTTGACTTATTTCCAATATGAGCAATATAATTATTTTCTTTGCAGAGTGTACATCTTAACATGACCGTAACATGAACACGTTAGACCATATGTCCTTTGAACAAACATTTAATTATATTGTCATGTATGTCAAACATTATGTGTTTACTCAGTGTGAACTAAAACTCACCTTGGTATAATACCATGGGAATATGAGTTCTACGAAACTGAGCAGCCAGACACACGTCAGTTGAAGCTTCACCATGCCCGGGGCGACGAAGGCACGGAAGCGCGTCGGAAGGACGATTGCGACAAATCGTTCGACGGCTACAAGCATGATGGAGTTGATGCCGAGGTACAGCGACAGGTAGCAGGCGATCACGTAGATACGACAGTCAGTACCTGACCAAATGTCGATGTGTAACCATGCGATGATCTTCTCCGATGCGAAGCAGCTCACGAGGATGTCGCCTGTGAACAAGACAGTACTTATAATGGTAGTTTAAATACCAAACAGCACTTTCCTTCCAGCTCGAAAATCGCCGATCTTAGTTACACATTAGTTTCATGATATAAGACACTTCAGCAGGTTTTTTCAGGTAATTGTTTTTTTCACACAGGCTCCAAAACGTTGTGAAGAGGCCCTCATATCATGATTTCAAGGACGCCCATGGATAACTGTTCAAGCTGCCCTGCCCTAAGCCAGGTATTGAATAAGCATATGTCAGAACGGTTATATGACAACTTCCACGAAGCCTGAAATCCTAAATAATGTTAATTAATAAAAAGGACGGACATAAAAGTAACCATCGCCGTGACATGTATCTCCTGTTCTACAAAGCAGTGGAACATGTGATGCTTAGTCACGTATGGGTACTAGTCAAACTCAACACGTAATAAGCAAGGGCCACATAGAATCAGGATCAGCCAATCATGCACTACCCAACTAGTGAAGCACTGCACGACCGGACGTCCTCCGTGAACAGCCGGACGTGGACGTAATTTGGCTTGATTTCCCGATAGCCTGGGGCCGAATTCCACAATGCCGTTATGTGACATCCACGGGCAAACTGTACAGTAGATGTAGTTCCTTTTCATACGCATTCCACCTGATTATGTAAAGGGAACGATGTCTAGCCTGTAACAGTAACTACAATTCTAGTCTTCGGTTTTCGTACGCCAGTTCACAAAGGTACTTTAATACATTTTAACTTCAAGTTTAATGGCATTCTTTGATCAAGTCGAACTTTGTGAAGTACGGTGAACTGTTCAGCTAAAAAATGATGGCATCAATTGTCGGTGTCACATGGCTTGTCTCATATCGAAACATACAAAGGAGAGCAACTAAAATGATTCCAGAACTTAGAGACCTTAGTTATGAAGAACGCCTGAAAGAATGTGGTTTAACAACTCTAGAGACAAGGAGGTTAAGAGGAGATCAGATTGAAGTTTTTAAGATATTGAATGGGTATGAAAATATTGATAGAAATATGTTTTTCTCACTCAAGAAGGATAGCAGAACTAGAGGACATGAGGTAAAATTAGTAAAGGATCAATGTAGATTGGACATCAGGAAGCACTCGTTCTCACAGAGGACAGTAAATGAATGGAACAAACTGTCTACAGATTGTGTAACTGCTAGCAGCGTGAATATGTTTAAAAACAAGGTTGACACATATATCAGGAGGGCGGGTTATAAGTAGGTGAACATTGTTGGACTCTCGATAAGCCAATGGCTTCCTTGTCCACTTGCCATCTGGGCCTTTGGCTTGGATGGCAAATCTTGTTAAATCTTGTTAAAATCACGCGACTAAGGCTCGGCAACTATCGGAAATTATTCGTTGTCGATCCTGAACTGACTGAACAGTATCGTCGATGTGAAGCTTAACCTGTACATATTTCAGTTTGTCAATCCCTTCACATATGTCATTATACTCTTTACAAAGTTTAGATTGAAAATCAGTTGTTTTCACTGGTGGTGTTTCACATACTTCGTTTTCTTCGCCGATTTCGTGGACACACCCACATTGCATAGGGTATTAACTTTTCCCTCGCCAGTCACAGACACAGTGCTCCTGACTGCCATCTGATTTACTTCGAACTTTGTATGCATACCGCTGACTCTTGAGTGCTATTAAACTAGTCTATATATATATATATATATATATATATATATATATATATATATATATATATATATATATATATATATATATATATATATATATATATATATATATATATATCGTCAAATACTGATATAGAACACACGGGTCCAAACTATATTTAATTTCTAACTGTTTGTGAACTTATGAACTGCCTGAGCTTCATCAACTAATTACGAGAGAGATAATGTGGACTCACTGATGGCAAGGTTGATGAGATAGCGGTTGGTTGCGAAATTCCTGTTCTCTTTCTTCAAAAATACGGCCAGCGCGGCGACATTCGACAAGACGCCGGCTATGCTGATGATCGCCAGGGTAGTGATGAGGTAGAAGTTGGGCGACGGCGTTTCACTGTCTAGCGATGTTGCATTGCCAACGTCGGTGGTGTTTTCATTCTGGTAGCTTGCACTTCGGAATTCAGTAGGGAGTGTGGTGAAGTCCACGTCAAGATTTGGGGATGAAGTTGTCATCGAGTATGTCATCTTTAATGAATACCATCCATAATGTTATTGCATAATCCACATAACACAACATTGTTGGCTTCCATTTAGTATGACAACAATGTAATTTTATAATTCATGAACAAGACTTTGATTATTGTGTAGTGATTGACAAAACTACATACTACATGTGTGTGTGTGTGTGTGTGTGTGTGTGTGTGTGTGTGTGTGTGTGTGTGTGTGTGTGTGTGTGTGTGTGTGTGTGTGTGTGTTTTGTATCTCCCAAATATTGTACTAAAAAAAATTAACAGCTAGTTGTACCAAGGCTTTATACATTAATCAAGAATGTGTGTGTGTATATATATATATATATATATATATATATATATATATATATATATATTAGCAAATATGAGTCAGAATGTGATATTCCGCATTGTTATCTATGCAAGAGAAACATACCTGTATTTATAGTTTTTAACTAGATTTGACTGCAACATGCATTTTGGTAAAAATTAAGGCTAGTTATGTAAATCATTTCATATCGCGATTATAGTGACATAATGAACCACAAAGTGCTCAAAAGCCTAGACAAAAAAATACAATGCATCTTAGTCATATTATTCAGAAAAAAAACATCAAAGATAACGGGATATTATTCGTCACCGCTACATGAATATGTTCCATATGTAGTACAACAATGTAGTCAGCTGGACATCACTTCATGAATATGTTCAATATGTTGTACAACAATGTAGTCATCTAGACGTTACTACATGTATATTTTCCATATGTAGTATAATAATGTTGTCAACTAGGCATCAATGCATGAATATGCCACTGATTAATAACAGTAATCAAATATGTACAGCATCGCGCTGGTAAATAATCAAAATGTCCACGCACAGCTGATAGCGCAGACGGATGGCGTGGTGGAGAGGAGGAGGTGGGTCTCGAAACATTGCATCAGCTGATAGCCCAGACGGATGGCGTGGTGGAGAGGAGAAGGTGGGTCTCGAAACATCGCCACGGCTGATAGTGCAGACGGATGGCGTGGTGGAGAGGAGGAGGTGAGTCTCGAAACATCGCCACAGCTGATAGCGCAGACGGATGGCGTGATGGAGAGAAGGAGGTGGGTCTCGAAACATCGTCACAGCTGATAGCGCAGACGGATGGCGTGGTGGAGAGGAGGAGGTGGGTCTCGAAACATCACCACGGCTGATAGCGCAGACGGATGGCGTGGTGGAGAGGCGGAGGTGAGTCTCGAAACAGTGGCACAGCTGACAGAGCAGACGGATGTCGTGGAGGAGGGGAGAAGGTGGGTCTCGAAACATTGCCACAGCTGATAGAGCAGACGGATGGCGTGGTGGAGAGGAGGAGGTGGGTCTCGAAACATTGCCACAGCTGATAGAGCAGACGGATGGCGTGGTGGAGAGGAGGAGGTGGGTCTCGAAACATTGCCACAGCTGATAGCGCAGACGGATGGCTTGGTGCCACAGCTGCTTCAACCAACAATGGCGACTCAACTATCTGTTCACGTGATCGTGTTGTATCTGACCGTTAAGGGGATGTCTTATATTCTTATAGCAACCTGTGCATGGAATAATGTAATAAATTCCCTAGCAAAGATATAAAGACACTTCTGTATGTTTACATACCTTTGTATTGTATTGAAATGCAAGGTAAACCCTCAGTATTTGGAAGCAGCGGCGATGTGTAGCTCACGAGGTAGGTGCGAGTACCGCTTGACCCAACTGATGATCTAAGCAATGAGTACATGCAATGTCAGGTGGACTGGTATGATGACAGGAGTCACGTCCAGCCATGGAGATGACTGTCTCTCCTCGACAAACTGAAATCGCGAAACTCGATCAACGATGACGTTTTTGTAAAGTGGTACGTGTTTACATCGAACTAAAATGTTGCATTTCAGATATGCCAACACTAGCTGTCGTACTGGTCTCATAAAACTCACGATTCTTGGAAGTGGTTGAGTTGAATATGCAAATCACACCTGTATTGTCAGTCATAAACATAGTAAAGTGATTTGACACAAACTGGCCGAACAACTATGTAACAAGAACTAGAAGATGCAGTTCAAGAAGAGTTATATCCGCAGATGAAAATGGTCTATGCCATTTACCAGCGAACCACTTTTTGCCAAGTACTTTTTGCCAAATACTGCTGCAAAGCCAAATTCAATGGAAACGTCCTAATACAATTTAATGACTGATGAAAACATAAATGTCTTATCTAAAAACATACTCTTGCCATTAAATGTATGCAGGAACAGTTGCCATGCGTGTAAGTCGACACGAGCTTCGTGACTGATTGTCACATATTGATGTGGACGATGTATTCCGATGATGAGATTGATGAACAGTCTTACAAATGCTCGCCCGCATGGTACGACTAAGCAACCAAAACTGAGGAGTCCAATAAGAGACTGTAATTCACGTAAAGTTACCTTGCGTCTGTTAACCATGGAATCTACAAATGACGTAGCTTTAGCAAGTTTGTCAGCTGGCAACCGTAGCTCCATCTTATCAGTATCAACTTCAGTGTCATACACAATTTAACAAGTAGATGGCAGACAGCGTTTGTCCTTGTTTAAACGTATTCCCAAGAGCTCTGATAACAGTTTAAACGACAACAATGAATCCATGCAGACTGAGTTATACGCTGGGTCGACGAATAGAAGTCGTCAAGTAGATGCGTGACAACAACTATCCCAAAACGCTTTTACAAAAACCATTGCACATCGCACAACTGAATTTCAACTGACTGAAGAATTTATAGGAAGAACTTTGTCTTAGTACTATTTATCATCCCATATAATCCCCAATAATGGGTAATCTTGCGGTCTGTGCACGTGATGTTGCCTTTGGTTTAGAGGGTATAAAGCGAGTTCGTGTAGAATGAGGCCAGAGTGGGCCAGCAGCACAGCCATAAATAAAACACCCGTTAATAAGTTAGTAGTTTATAGGGTGTGATTAATGATGTAACTCTATTGCCAGCAGACGGCAATTCTTAGCGTGACATTATATTGACGTAAGATATTCCTGTTTTGTATTCGCGTTCACAAAACACCCCGTTTTCTGTGAAATGTTAGAAAAACATTCGTTCTGACAAAAAGGTAATCGTTTCACACTTGTACATGGTCATTGTCAGATAACTTTAGTTATATGCACATAATAATGCATACAAACATGAAATATGTGTTTATTGCTACGTATATTGCATTTTTGTAAGGTTTTACTTTTCATGAACATGCGTACGTTTTTGACAAGCGGGTCTTCGCCTATACCACAGCAAAAGCAAGATATAAAAAATGTATGGCGATTGACTTTGCCTAACAGATGCCCACCTTAAACTTAGCGACCATTCTTAGCTTAATGGAATCACGGGCTACGTGTAAAATATATCTTGTCAGTTGGGTTGGTACGCATGTGGCGTTGTTAAAATAATTGCCGTCAATTTGCAAAAAGAGACCGTCTACCGATCGTGGTAAATCAATGTCACGAATGGCCGCTTGCGCGAAAAACGAACAGGTCCCTCTTGCTCCCGCACATCCAAAATACACTAACAGTGGATCTAGTCCAGCACCCCTAATGCCGTGTGTACGACAGTGCTAATGGAATCTGGCGTCCGAACTATGTCCCACGAACAAGACAAGCTTGGGCTGAAGTACACACATTCACTGACAGTTGGACTGGCGTGTCGACTCTTTAGAATCTATCTAGGTCAATCCCTTCGGCTTCCAAGGCTGTCAACAAACTGAATGACACAGAACCTATAAGAATACCCACCGTCGAAGCAGATACTGCGCAGCGTGTGTCACGGCGGGGTATACACAATATTGTGGCACAACGCACGTATGTAAACGAATAATATAATAGCAGTAATACAGTAAAAACGTCTAAAAAAAATTGCCACAGCTGCTTCGACTAACAATGGCGACACAACTATTTTGTCACGTGATCGTGTTGTGTCTGACCGTTAAGGGGTTGTCTGGAGTAATGTCATAAATAAACTAACAAAGACATAAAGCCATTAAAGGGGCAATCTTTTACTTTCTGACCTAACCATAAAAATAATAACCTAGTGCACACAAACTTCTCCTCATATATCTGCTATACATATACATATGTCAAGCGGCCAAACATATACATTTACTTTCTCAAAACAAGCAAAATTTACAAAATAATTAAATCAAAACATCGCCATCTCCTACGTCGCATACGCGTAGTGCCAAGGCTACCGTAAAATCGATCCATATCACAAGGCGTCGTTCAGTTTCACCGAAACTCCGTTCGGCGGCGCTTTTACTACAATTACGTATTTATGTTTTAATTGTGCGTGCGTGCGTGCCTCATTGCTTGTAATTATTAAGTATATGTCTCCGTATTACTTGCATTTTTTCTGTGTGCTATATATGACATATCGTATTCTTAGATAATTAGTTTTATTCATATTATCATCATATTGTGTAAATACAGTAATTACGTTGGCACCAGTATTAATGCATATTTTAAAGCGAACTGTCAAATGTAATAGAAAGGACTTCAATAAAATATTATTACTTTGTCGCAAAATGTATTATTAGTTTGTATATGTTGATACCACTGATTTATCTAGTGATCAGGGTTGCCACCTCCCATAATCAGTATAAAGTTAACCACAAAATAAGACACTTGCGCATAGATTGTAACATATAACGCATTCTTCAGGAAAAGTAACGTGTTTTTGTTCGGCATGTAGATATTTCAAACATCAAAAAATATATTGTCAAAATAGCATCACACCCAGATGTCACATAATATTAATACAGGCTACACTATTTAGCCAAATTGTTGTGCCTTAATGGCTAGCATAGTTTGATACGACAACGGTAGTTTTGTTTGAAGATACACTTGTTGTAGCCAAGAGTCTTGGTATAAATTGATATAAATAATATCACTAATAAATACTAGTTACTAATCGCAATGTACACATATTCAATGTGTATATACAATATATCTTGATATAACATAACAGGAAAGGTAATATAGCAAGTGGGCAATGAAGCCATTGGTTATTAGACCAATATTTTTCATATATGTGTAACCTCCTAATATATTTTTTTTAATATATTCGCGCTGCTATTATTTACACAATATGTACGTTGTTCCATTAATTTAGTGTCCTGATTGAGAACGAGTACTACTTTATATCCAATCTACACTGAACCTTTGATAATGTTTGCTCATGTTCCCTAGTTGTATTCTCTGTCTTGAGATGCTTGTATACAATATTATAATTAAGGCCTCACAATTATTTTATACAGATGTGTAATTACTGTTTCTTATCTGTTATATTTCTTCGAATCAACCCTAAAAAATTCATTACCCTTTGAAGCTGCAATAAGATATTACTCAGAAATGTTCATATAAGCAATTTGTGTTATAGCCTTTTCTTTCACGGTAGTACCTAGACCAATATATCCCATTTGATTGTTTGCATCCACGTTCCCGTGTCCTTTGTGTGGGCATTCACATTTCCCAAATTGGATTAACATCTGCCATTTTTTTTATATTTATTTAACACTTTGTAACATGTTTAACCTTTATTTTGTGTCATCCGCAAATTTAAGTACGTTGCTTTTTATATTATCGTCCAAGTCATTGATATATATATATATATATATATATATATATATATATATATATATATATATATATATATATATATATATATATATATATATATATATATATTAAGAATAGTATGGGTCCTAAAACTGATTTTGAGCTTGAAACCTCCCCATATACTATAACACTCTATTCAGATGTTCATCAAAGTAAGTTGAGCAACAGTTTATTCGGCGCTTGGAACACTGCTAAGGCATCCTCGTTGGCTTATCCACCACGAAACACAGATCCTATTCTGATTGTACGGCAAGAGACATCACTGTTTACGATCAGATGGGATGTCGTCAGAGATGAAGTGACCGGCAAAAGGGGCTCAAGGCTACATGAGCTCTGGAGGTACCGCCGAGCCTATAGAGGTTACCACATCTTAGTCCGGTACATATATCCAGAAAGTTCCCAGCGCGAATATGAGGAAATACAAAAATACAGCCCCTTAGCCTTTACACACCACAACATGCCAGCAATAATCCGCCGCCTCACATGCTCCATGGGTAATTTTTCCACTTCTTATCAATCAACCTCGTGGTGCTCGCCAATTGGGCAAGTCCAACAGTATGATGGCGGTAATAACATTACAGTATTTAGCGGGGGCACAACGGTGGAATTGTACGCTCTCTGATAATACATGCATCCATCAAACAACAAGCCACCCTAATTGGATAGAAGTGCATCTATCGAAATAACAATAAGTAACCAACAGTACCCCCCCTTGCAACCGCAGAGACGAGGACCCTGTACCCCGAGCTGCCCGCGGCAGGGCTTGCGCCGGGTCAGCAATACAGGCAGGTAAACCGTCTCAAACAACAACTCGAAAGAAGTGCGGGATAGGCGCGCAGCCCTGTACAAAATGGTATATGAATGGGCATTGGAGGTGTCGGCCTCCTATCCACCATTTTTGCAGCACCAGTCATATTGGGGCTGGAAGCGCCGGCTCTGGCCTGTGGGCTACTCGGGGTTGCTGGTACAATTGTTAGTCGCCGCCTACCGTCAAGGCCAAGAAACATGACGAGATCCGAGTAATGGACTCGGCAACCTAAAAATAATTACATATCACGTGTCCACTGCCTGATTGATGGCGAGTTTTCCGACCATGAATTCCGCCTCAACCTAGATGAGGTCGAGAAGTATCACCAGATTCGGGCTGGAGCCCAGCTGTCTTAACTAACTTATCCGACGGGATAGGGACGACGATAGGGCATCCTTCATAAAAAGATGGCTGCATTTTGAGCTGCTACTGCGGGATGATGGATGAAAGCCCACCCCCAGGCCTGTTTTCTTCCCTAGGGGCCCAGCTCTAACTAACGTGCCTTGCATAAACACTTCACCGCCCACTCAACCTCTCTGCACTTAAAAGTTGTCACGCTCAGTACGTTCAGTCACGTTAGTCAGAGCTTGGTAGTTTTTAATTGCCGTTTTTATTGACACACGATGCCGATTGACCGCGGCTTCGATGATTTGCTTAATACGTGTACATTACGATTACTAACTAGTATTAATTAATAATAGCATTATTTAAATCAATTTATATCAAGACTCTTGGCTACAACAATTGTATCTTCAAGCAAAACTACCGTTGTCGTACCACATTATGTTAGGCATTAAGGCACGACAGTTTGGCAGAATATTGATAGCCTATGTAAAACCGCAAATTCGTACTAGTTGTGGGCACATCTTCAAATATTCTTGGACATGTGGTATGTCCAATGTAATGGTGATGTAGAAATGTTAATAATTGATGTGTTAAATGTACCACCAATTATATAAATATAAGCAGGTATGCTTGGCACAATATCCTGGCGGGGCAATATTTTACGTTCTAACCTAACCATGAAACCGACCACCTAGAGCACCCTAACATCTCGTCATATATCTCCTATACATATACACGTGTCCCAATGGTTAATAAAGCGCATTTAGTTTCTCGAAACGAAAACAAATTACAAAAGAATTAAACCAAAACATCGCCACCTCCTACGTCGCCTACGCGTAGTGCCAAGGCTACCGTAAATTCGATGCATATGACAAGGCGTCGTTCAGTTTCACCGAAACTCCGTGCGGCGGCGCTGCTATTACACTTATGTGTTTATTAATTATTATTTATCATTGAACTAATTGATTGAACTCATTAATTTAATAAATTATGTATTTTAAACACATGTGCGCTATACAAATATACTTATTATTACACGTGTGCGTGTGTATGGCAACTAGTAAAATGTTATCAGTTGAAGTAAATTAAATAAATGGTGATGATTACATGTATTAATAGTACGTGAAATCTGAGTATGATGCTGTTATAAAAATATTGTTTATGTGTCAAACATCTACATTCCAAATAAAACACATTACTTTTCCTGAAGAATGCGTTATATGCTACAATCTACGCGTATGTCTTATTTTATGTTTATCTTCATACTGATTATGGGAGGTGGCAACCGCTGATCTCTAGATAAATAAGTGGTATCAACATATGCATCTTAATAACTAATTTTGCCACAAAGTAATAATAATATTTTTATAGAAGTAATTTCTATTACATTCGACAGATCGCTTTAAATTATGCGTTAAAGCTGGTGCCAACGTAATTACGATATTTTATTCAGGCAACTGGTAATAAAATGACGCAGTGAATCTGGGCAAAGCCCATTCAGAGATACCTAAAATACATATATAACACAATATGATGATAATATGAATAAAACTAAATATCTAAGAATATGACATGTCATATAGAGGATACAGAAAAAAATACAAGTAATGCTGAGACATACACATAATAATTACAAGCAATGAGGCACGCACGCACGCACGCACGCACGAACACACGCACAATTAAAACAGAAATACATAATTGTCATAGCAGCGCCGCCGAACGGAGTTTCAGTGAAACTGAACGAAGCCTTGTCATATGCATTAATTTTACGGTAGCGTTGGCACTACGCATAGGCGACGTAGGAGATGGCGATGTTTTGGGTGAATTCTTTTGTAAATTTTGCTCGTTTTGGGTGAATTCTTTTGTAAATTTTGCTCGTTTTGAGAAAGTAAATGTACTTTATTTGTTTTACCACTTGACATGTGTATATGTATTAGTGCCCTGCGCGGGCATATAATTTAAGCCCAAGCCCAAGCCCAAGCCCGGCCCGTGTGTGTGTGTGTGTGTGTGTGTGTGTGTGTGTGTGTGTATGTGTGTGAGTGTGTGTGTGTGTGTGTGTGTGTGTGTGTGTGTGTGTGTGTGTGTGTGTGTGTGTGTGTGTGTGTGTGTGTGTGTGTGTGTGTGTGTGTGTGTGTGTGTGTGTGTGTGTGTGTGTGTGTGTGTGTGTGTGTGTGTGTGTGTGTGTGTGTGTGTGTGTGTGTGTGTGTGTGTGTGTGTGTGAACAATGTATAATGTTTACTACTGAAATACTAATGTCAGTTGTTGTTTAGTAATGTCTAGCTAGTAGCTAGTACTAGCTACTACTATGTCACCCAGTGGCATTTCTAGCAAGCCAGCTGTCACTAGCCTGAGACAGATCAGGTTCAGACATATGTGAATTAGTACAAGTGTGAATGAATCAGTACTGGGGAAATTGTAGACACTGAACAGTAGACACTAGTTAACACAATTGAAAAATACCAATTACCAACTGGGTTGGGCACTGGGTACTGGCACTACTGGGTAGTGGGCAGTGGGCAGTGGCCAGTGAAAAGTGGGGTGGTAGTTCAGGCTGGCAATGTTTGTAGGGAAGACTTAGACAATAGAATGTCCACTGGTTGGGTCAAAGGGTGATAAGTTTGTGGTTAATCATGGCTTGATTGCCTCTGCAAAAATGTCTAAAGTAAACATTTGGGGCTGGCTGCTTCCAGCCAGGTGAACTTAAGTGGCCTGATATGGGGCCATTAGATCTATGCAAAAGGGTACATTCATGCCAAAAATATGCAGTTTACATAGTCTACTCCGGTCACAGCATCTTGGAAAGCCAGTACATGTTTAAAGAATTATAATACAAAGATATGGGCATGCGACTATACATATATTTTATATGAAATGTATATATTAAAAGAATGAACGTTATTAAAATAATACCATAGGAACTCCCATTGTTGAAGAGGTTAAATTGCATTCCAATGTATAAACCTCTAGTGTCATTTATAATTCCATGCAAGGTCTCAATTTGCAACTATAATACTAACGAAATAATTTTAAATATTCATTAACCGGGATTACAATTTATAATCAGTTTTTATTAATAATAAAATTAATAATCTGGGTTTTGTATGAATGTTTTTATTATGTCCAGGCCTAGCCCAATCCCTGCCCGGCCCGCTCACACTAGGCCCAGTCCCGGCCCAAACCCGATGTGTTTAAATTGTTTTCAACCCAGGCCCGGCCCAAACCCGATGTGTTTAAATTGTTTTCAACCCAGGCCCGGCCCGGCCCACGAAATTATGTAGAGGCCCGGCCCGTGCACTTGGACCTAAAGCCCGGCCCGTGCAAGGCACTAATATGTATAGCAGATATACGAGGATACGTTTGGGTGCGCTAGGTGGTAATTTTCATGGTTAGGGCAAAAAGTAAAAGATCGCCCCTTTATCAAGTTTATGTCTTTGCTAGGTTATTTATGACATTACTCCAGACAACCCCTTAAAGGTCAGACACGACACGATCACGTGACAATGTAGTTGTCTCGCTATTGTTGGTAGAAGCAGATGTGGCCATTTTTCGAGACGTTTTTACTGTATTACTGCTGTTATATTATTCGTTTACATACGTGCGTTGTGCCACAATATTGTGTATACCCTTGCCGAGAAACACGCTGCACAGTATCTGCTTCGACGGTGGGTATTCTTGTGGGTTCTATGTTAATCAGTTTGTTGACAGCCTCTGATGCCGAAGGGATTGACGTAAATACATTCTAAAGAGTCGACACGCCAGTCCAACTGTCAGTGAATGGCCGCACAGTGTGTATTTCGCCCCAAGCAGGTCTTGTTCCTGGGACATAGTCCAAACGCCAGATTCCTTCAGCACTGTCATACACCCGGCATTACGAATACTGGACTGGATCCACTGTTAGTGTATTTTTGATGTGCGGGTGCATTAGGGGCCTGTTTGCTTTTCGTGCAAGCGGTCATTCGTGTCGTGACATTGATTTACAACGATCGGTAGATTGTTTCTTTTTGCAAATTGGGGGTAATTACTTTAACAGCGCCACATGCGTACCAACCCAGCTGGCAACATACATTTTACACGTTGCCCGTGACTCCATTAAGGTAGGAGGGGTCGCTAAGGTGGGGATCTATTAGGCAAAGTCAATCACCGTACAATTTTTTCCATCTGGCTTTTGATGTTATATAGGCGAAGGACTGGCTCGTCAAAAACGTACGCATTTTCATGAAACCTGAAACCTTACAAAAATGCAACAAACAGAGCAATACACACATAGTTCTTGTTTGTATGCATTACTATATGTATATCACTAAAGTTACCTGACAATAACCATGACAAAGTGAGAAATATTACCTATTTGTCATAACGCATGTGTTTCTGACATGTCACAGAAAACTAGATTTTTGTGAACGCGAACACACAACGGGAATATCGTAGGTCAATATCAGGTATATCCCTCTGTTTTCTCTCTGTCGACGGAGGGTGGGTAGCTAAGCATGTTACCTTCTGTTGGCAGAGGGAGGGTCGGGAGGCGAATTATCCCTTTGTTGGCAGAGGGCTGGTTGTAGTCGAGACTGACCATACCTACTGTGCAAACCAGCTCAGCATACATGGATTACTTTGTCGTTGAACCCCAATTGGGGGTTTTAATTGGGTTGTGGCCATCATTTCATGTGAATATTGACCTAAACTATTCGGTATAGAGTATTGCTAGTATTGATTCTCCTTTTGCTCTGGCTTTGGCAATAGGCGTGCAGCTCTTTAGCGGGGTTGGGGTCCCAAATCAGCAAGCAGATAGGGTATGGGGGAATACTTACACCCCGTTTTGTGTGTAGTGAATGTTTAGATAGTCTAGCTGGTACTGTGTTTGTGCAGTCTTAATTAAGTACCGTTGTTATGCTGGAACATTATGTAACAGCGACAAGGTTTGTTTTGGTCACACTGTTATTGCTAACATGTACAAGGTTGTCTTCTACACTAATGCAATTATCCAAACAGACTATTTATTCTGACTGTGCACCCTACGCTGCAGCCCTCTTACATTTAATGCGGTGTGCACAGTGGCAATTACTTCGAAATTCACCCTCCGCAATAAAATGGACGAATTGCCCATTTTACACCTACATAGTAGTTGGGTTTTTTTCCACACATACTTAGAAAGAGTTGTACGCCCCCGTTATTAACCAAATATAACGTTGATTCATGGGTAATGGAACTGTTTAGGCACACGAAATAAGGTCACGCTAATAATTGCCGTATGCTGGCCATAAAGTTACATCTTTAAGCATTCCCCTATAAACTACTAACTTACTAAAGGGTGTTTTATTTATGTATGTGCAACTCGCCCACTCTGGACTCATTCTACGCGAAATTGTGTCACACAACCACTCGACGACTTTGTATTCGTCGGCCCGGCATATAACTCAGTCTGCGTGCAGTCATTGTCGTCGTTTGTACTTTTATCACAGCTCTTGGGAATACTTTTAAAGGACAAACGCTGTCGGCCATCTACTTGTTAAATACTGTATGTCACTGAAGTTGATATTGATAAGTTGGAGCTACGGCTGCTGACAAAATTGCTAATGCTACGTCATTGGTAGATTACATGGTTAACAGACGCAAGTAAACTTTACGTGAAATACAGTCTCTTATTGGGCTCTTCGGATTTGATTGCGTAGTCTTACCATGCGGGCGAGCATTTGTAAGATGGTTGATCAATCTCACCATCGGAATACATCATCCACATCATTATATGGAACTCGGTCACGAAGTCCGTGCTGACTCACATGCATGGCAGCTATTCCTGCATACATTTAATGAAAAGAGTATGTTTTTAGATGATAAATGTATGTCTTCATCAGTAATTTAATTATATTCCGCCGCTTCCAGTGAATTTGGCTTTGCAGCAATATTTGGCAAAAAGTGGATCGCAGGTAAATGGCATAGACCATTTTCATCTGCGGATATAACTCTTCTTGAACTGTATCCTCTAGTTCTTGTTACAGAGTTGTTCGGCCAGTTTTTTGTCAAATCACTGTATTATGTTTATGACAGGTGTGGTTGTCATAATCAACACAACCATTTCCAAGAATCGTGGCATTATAAGACTGGTACGACAGCTAGTGCTGGCATGTCTGAAATGCAACATTTCATTTACACGCAGACACGTACCAGGTTACCAAAAAGTAATCACTGATCGACATTCGCGATTTCAGTTTGTCGAGGCGAGAATGTCAGCTCCATGGCTGGACGTGTCATCACACCACCTGACATTCGCACCTACCTCGCGAGCTACATTTCGCCGCTCTTTCCAAATGCTGAGGGTCTGCCTTGCATTCCGTTGCCCTGGGAGAAAACATTTCCTTTTCACACAAACATTTGGCAAGCTTCATCACACATTTGTGTTCCTAATGCTATTCATCTGCAACATTATGTTCTAAGGTGTTTGCTATATCATTCAGTCACATCATTGTTGGGTTGGCTGATTCAGCTACCAACTTCTTCATTAAGAAACTATTAATAGGAGTTCACAAAGGCCCGTTTAATTGGTTTCTCCTATTTCTTCAAGCAACTATCCGATTGCTTGGTACACGCGGGTTACAATCATGCACTTTACAAATGCCACTCAAATGTCACTAAAATGTCACGCAATGGCGCAGCGATACCAACCACTCACACATGTTTTATTTACCTCCAAATTCCACACGTCGGCAGATGGAAAGCTGCGGCATTTCGCCGCTATATTCGCATACTTATGATGTAATGTAATGTCTCCATCAATGTGTAGTAAACTTCGACCACTTCATAACACTTGTCTTTGTCCTGTCATTCCTGTCTGCTCAGCCGTAGCTGAGGGCTGGGGTGACAGGACGATTAGTTATGCTCTGAGCCGGTTTCAGCATCAAAGTAGTCACTCGATGACATTTGTGCTACTGCATATCAATAGTGTGCTTCTAATTATCCTGAAGGCTGGGTTGATAGAATGTATTCCCGTCTACTCAGCCGGGGCTGAAAGCTGGGGGTGATAGAACGTCTTCCTGTCTACTCAGCCGGGGCTGAAACCTGGGGGTGATAGAACGTCTTCCTCTCTGCTCATCCTGCGCTGAACGCTGGGGTGATAGAACGTCTTCCTGTCTACTCAGCCGGGGCTGAAGGCTGGGGTGATGGAACGTCTTCCCTTCTACTCAGTCGGGGCTGAAGGCTGGGGTGATAGAACGTCTTCCTGTCTGCTCAGCTGGGACTGAAGGTTGCTCAGTTCTTCTGTTCTAGTAGATTTATTTTTTATTTTATTCTTGTCGGCTCAGCCGTGGCTGAGCGCTGGATTGATCTTAGGAATAATGATTGGTCGTATTGCTATCGCGATTAATACCGTCAGCTTTGCCAGGTATATTGACATATGATAACTACATACAATCACATTGTATTACTAACGCTTTGTATTCATATACAACTAAATCTGAGCAGAGTATTATTGCTTTTAGGTACAGCATGTTCATAGCGAATGTAGCTTCATTGCTATATATTGGCCTTGGGTGGGGTGGCCCGGCTACCCAGTAGCAGTGCCTTTGGTGGATAACATCCCCTCACCTTTGATGCTTCTTTTCTGTACATCAGGTTTATGATGCATTGTATTGTTTTAATATAGTATTTTGAACACTTACTGGTTCATTATATCACCATAATCGCACAGACACAATTTTTTGCCTTGACATTTCATCATAGTCAATAAATTGCCCATTTACAACATGCACGTTGCTTCTGTTGTTGTGTGCATCAAACTAACTACAACCAAAGGGACTTCACAACACTGATTAATTATAGTTATAACCCATTGTATTGTTTTAATCAAGGATCGCACCGATGTATTTTTTGCCATGACATTTCATCATAGGCAAAAAATTGCCCATTTACAACTTGCAAATTGTTTCTGTTGCTGTATACATCAACCTAGCTCCACCCATTAAGACTGTACCTTCACAACACTGTTTAATTATAGTTATAACCCGACAGAAGACATAAATACAAACTTCTGTAAACATACAAAGGTGCCTTTGTATCTTTGCTAGGGGTTTATGACATTATTCCATGCACAGGTTGCTATCAAAATATGAGACAACCCCTTAACGCTAAGACACAACACGATCGCCTGACGAGATAATTGTGTCGCCATTGTTGGTCGAAGCAGCTGTAGCTATGTTTCGAGATCCACCTCCTCCTCTCAACCACGCGATCCGTCTGCGCTACTAGCTGTGCATGGACATTTAGATTATTTACCAATGCAATGCTACACATATTTGATTACTGTTATTAATCTGTTGCATATTCATGTATTGATGCCTAGTTGAATACATTTTTGTATTACATATGGAACATATACATGTAGTAACGTCTAGATGACTACATTGTTGTACTACATATTGGACATATTAATATAGGGATGTCAGTTGCATATTCATGTAATGATGTATGTTTGACTCATCATTGTACTACATATGGAACACATTCATGTAATTATGTTTAGATGACGACAATGCCTATTTGACTACATTATTGTACTACATATGGAACATATTCATGAAGTGATGTCTAGTTGACTACGTTTCTGTACTACATATGGAACATATTCATGAAGTGATGTCTAGTTGAATACATTGTTGTAAAACATATGGAACATATTCATGTAGGGATGTCTATTTAACTCCATTTTGTACTACATATGGAATATGTCATGTCTAGTTAACTACATTGATGTACTATATATGGAACATATTCATGAAGTGATGTCTAGTTGACTACATTGTTGAACTACATATCATGGAACATATTCATGAAGTGATGCCTAGTTGATTGCATTGTTATACTACATATGGAACATATTCATGAAGTGATGTCTAGTTGACTACATTGTTGTACAACATATGGAACATATTCATGAAGTGACGTCTAGTTGAATACATTGTTGTACAATATATGGAAAAAAATCATGTAGTGATGTCTATTTGACTCAATATTGTACTACATGTGGAAAAGATTCATGTAGTGATGTCTAGTTAACTACATTGTTGTACTGCATATGGTAGATATTCTTGAAGTGATGTCTAGTTGGCTACATTTTTGTACAACATATGGAACATATTCATGTAGTGATGTCTAGTTGACTACATTGTTGAACTATATATTATGGAACATATTCATGAAGTGATGTCTAGTTGACTACATTGCTATACTACATATGGAACATATTATTGAAGTGATGTCTAGTTGACGATCATGTCAACATATCCTACTGTAATTAATGATGTGGAAATTGTAAGCTGTGATTACCACTTTCGTGCGTGTGAGTTGGGCTATACGATAACACCACCATGTAATTGCAGAAAGCCGCACGCAGCTGTATAACCGTGGACGAGCCGCAGTGATCTGTTTATCGACTCCTCAGACGCCAGGATCCAGCGGCATCGGCGCATGACGACACCCATAGACTATTGCGTAAGTCGGGCATCAACAGTTTAAATCTATGATAATCTTAATTGGCAACAGGTGCAGGTTCGGCCTTATGCACCAACTATGGTTCGAAGAGGACAAGTCAGTAAATTATGTGTGTAAGTGTGTGTGTGTGTGTGTGTGTGTGTGTGTAAGTAAGTATGTGTGTGTGTGTATATACATATATATATATATATATATATATATATATATATATATATATATATATATATATATATATATATATATATATATATATATATATATATATATATATATAAATAAGCAAGTTAGTGAGTAATTTGTTAAGCTAGTAAGTAGTTTTTTCAATCACTACACAATAATCAATATTTTATTTATGAATTATAACATTACATTTTTTTCATATTAAGTGGAAGCCAACAATGTTGTGTTGTGTGAATGATGCAATAACTTTACGGATGGTATTCGTCTACCAGATAAAGATGACATTCTCGATGACAACCTCATCCACTAATCTTTACGTGGACTTCACCACTCTCGGGACTGAATTCCGAAATGCAAGCTACCAGAATGAAAACACCACCGACGTTGGCAATGCAACATCGCTAGGCCGTGGAATGCCGTCGCCCGACTTCTACCTGATCACTACCATGGCGATCATTAGCATGTCCGGCATCTTGTCGAATGTCGCCGTGCTGGCCGTGTTCTTCAAGAAAGAGAACAGGAAGTTCGCAACCAACCGCTATCTCATCAACCTAGCCATCAGTGAGTCCACATTATCTCTATCGTAATTAGTTGATAATTATATTTTTTTAGCATTACATATAGTTTGGAGTGACCTGTGTGTTCGATATATATATATATATATATATATATATATATATATATATATATATATATATATATATATATATATATATATATATATATATATATATATATATATATATATATATATATATATATATATATATATATATATATATATATATATATATATATATATATATATATATATATATATATATATATATATATATATATATATATATATATATATATATATATATATATATATATATATATATATATATATACAAATATATATATATATATATATATATATATATATATATATATATATATATATATATATATATATATATATATATATATATATATATATATATATATATATATATATATATATATATATATATATATATATATATATATATATATATATATATATATATTAGCGAGAGAGAGAGAGAGAGAGAGGGAGGATGGCGGAGAGGAGGGACGGAGTCAGGGGGGAGGGATGGTGAAAGATGATTTGAGTTATGAAATAAGCACTACATATATAAATGTCGTGGCCAATTATATCTAACCACTAAATAGCTACTACAGCAGCTAAGCTATATTAGTATATACTGGGAAAACAGGAATATGTTTCGTTATTAGTGGAAACATGTCATTCAAATAATGTTGAAATATGCAATGACGTTGTTCGTTTGCACAAGCAAAAGTATAGTTATCCTGGTACTACTTGAAATATCGGCCGCCTTTGACACAGTTGACCACGAAATTCTACTCGGCCGATTGGAACAACGCTTCGTAATGTCTGGTCCCGCTTTGATGTGGATGCGATCATATCTATCTGACTGGTCGCAGCGACTGTGACATAATGCTAAGTCCTACGGCCAGAAGCATTGGTGCATTAGTTCACCTGCAGTATTGCCTACTTTCATCTGAGAAATATCGCGTCGATCCGATCATGTCTTACATAGAAAGTGGCGGTCCGCTGATATACACACTCGTCATATCGAGAATTGACTATGCGAAATGTCTGCTATATGGCATCCCTGATTGCCTGATCAACAAACTGCAAATACAACAAAATGCATCTGCTCGGCTGGTGGTCTGCTGCCACAGACGGGACCATATCACACCGGTACTGAAAAAACTGCATTGGCTTCCCCTGAAGCAATGCATTCATTATGCATTTCTTCTACTGGCATTTCGTGCTAAACATAGACTGGCACCCGCTTACATAACTAACCTACTCCACGTACAACGAACTACTCGTGTGTTGAGTTCGGCTAGAAAAAAAATATTTGTATGTGCCGCCATCTCGTAGCTGATACGGTGACACAATTTTCTCGGTTTCTCCTCCACGAATGTGGAATGCACTCCCGAACAAGATGAAGACAATCTCTTGCCTATATTGACTTTTAAAATATTGTTAAAATCGCATCTCTTCCGGCTTGCATACGCATATTAAGCACCACTTATTTTATATTTTTATTCGTTATTTTGTTTGTTCAATACTAATTTTTATATTAAATATTTTTTTTATTATTATCATGTTATATAAATTTTACACAATTTTTTTATACTTATTTATTACTCATTATCATGTATCGTTTATAGTTATTTTCTGTATGACTTATTTTTTTAATATGATATGTTCTCTTCTATCTGAATTAATTAATCATCATTTACGTAACTTATCAATGTTTAGCATATCAATGCATTTTAAGCGCCTCCGAATGGATTTATCTAGATTGATGGCGCTATACAAATGTTCATCTTATCTTATAGGAACGACATTACTAAGTCACTTATCTCATTGCAATACCACTCACAAGATCACCATGAGCAATATATGTCGTCTGTATACATCATAGTCCTCAAAACATCTAAACTCCTACCCATCTCACTCATTGTTGCCGTCACCATCTCTCTTGGGAATGTGTCAGGCCTTCTCCATCTTCACAAATCCCACTGCCATACTCCCTTGCATCTCCAACCTCTTCTCTACCAGCTGTCTTAATGCAAATATTCCATCAGTCGTCCCTCTGACCTTTCTGAAAAACTATTGTGCTTCACCCAAATCTTGTTCTCTTCTCTTTCGGATCCTCCCATCGATGATCATCTCTAGCAGCTTCACAGTGTGACTTAGAAGTGTGATGCCTCGGTATTTCCCTGGGTCTGGTACATCTCCCTTCCTCTTCCATAGTGGGACAATTAGTCATGTCCGCCACTCCTCTTGTATTTTACCTTGCCTAACACATTTATTCAGAAGCCTATTAGTCCAACTGGTTTCACTCTCTACCGCTGCCTTTACCATTTCCAAACGCATATAATCGATACCAAGTGCTCTTCCCTTCTTCATCCCATTTATCCCGGTGTGCATATCTGTATCCGTAATATCAGTTAAATCCAATTTCCCCTCAACATAAGATGGTAATTCCAAATCGTTGTTATTTCCACCCTGGTTCAGTAGTTCCTTGAAGTAACTTTCCGAGAACTTCAGAACTGCTTCATGTTATGTCACTACCTTCCCACTTCTATATTGATCAACGTCCCACCCTTCACGTCCTTACTATTCTCATCCTTGTCTCGGGCCATTTTGTATTTCTTCTTTCCAACATCCTCAGCTAGCTTGCTATATACGTCTGCTTCCATATTTCTCCTCACATTATCAACATCTCTCTTTGCAGTTGTATTCTTCTGCAAGCACGTGTGCATCATTGTTGCATCCGGTTGATTTCCTTTCTCCTTGGTCTTTTCTACTTCTTGCCATACATCCTTCTTTCGTATACTGCTCCTTCACTCGACCACCGTCCTTGGCTACTACACAAGACATAGTTCTTCCGCAACTCCCACAAATGCTTCTTTCTATTTCCCGTTCTTCCTCGAAACCACCAACTTCTTCATTGACCTTTTCATACATAAATGTCACCGGCTTCTTGTATTCAACAGCGACGTCGCCTTTGCAACTCCACCACGTAAAAGTCCTGCGACCCACGGTCTTAGTTTGTATTTTTGTATTCTGCATACGCACAACGAACACCACTGATTGTGCTGTGTCGTGACATGCTCTCCAGTCACATCTTTACAATCCTTAATCTTCAATAGGTGCTGCTTCCGAACTATCACATATCTAATTATGTCTTGTGTTGTCCACTCCTTTATTTAATCTTATGGCTCTCTCTGGTTTTTGGAAGAGGGAGCTAGCCACTGCTAACCCATTTATCGCCACCAGCTCCACCAGAACTAGGCCCTCTTTATTCCTTGCTTCCCATCCATATCTGTCAACATTCACATATTCACCTACTTCAACTTGTGCATTGAAGTTTCTTGCAATAAACAACATTACCTCCAGCTCCATCAATCCCATCATCCTCTCCAAAGTATCACTGACCTCCTCTTTCTCTGCCTCCTTCCTTCCCGTCCGTGGACCGTACACATACATAACACACATTATCTGTTTCCTAACCATCAGCCATGCCATCACTATGCGCCCCTTCCATTTCTCCACTCTGACCACCGTCTTACTGATCTCTTCGGATAAGTAGCGTCGGACAATCGAACAAAACTACGCATGTCGTTGTCAACAACTGTATGTAACATAATTGTTCGCATAGCGTTGCGGACAGTAACACGTAATATTATAAAAAAACAGTAATTTGTACATATATATATATATATATATATATATATATATATATATATATATATATATATATATATATATATATATATATATATATATATATATATATATATATATATATATATATAAACCGTAGTCATTGATTTTGGACAACCATCAAATTGATATAGCCGTTGGTACTGTTATCCGGTAGACTAAGATAGATGCAAGTCGGCTAACTTGCCTAGAGTAACAATATTTCATCATCGATCGTTTAGAGATTGTTGCTATTTCGACATTGACAATATTTGTTTATCTGTTTCAAACCTGAGACAATGTACACCACATTTTCGAGCATAGCATAATAATGTGGCCAGGGGTCAACACCCATGTAAATGGTCATGGCGCGGTGCTGCATTGCAATCCGAAAAATTCTTGGAAATTCACAATTTCGTAAAAGTGAGAGAGAGAGAGAGAGAGAGAGAGAGGAGAGGCGGGATATATATATATATATATATATATATATATATATATATATATATATATATATATATATATATATATATATATATATATACTAAGAGACAGAGAGTAAAGGCCACATGCTAGAAAGCAGGAAAACTAATAAGGGCAAAGTATCAACAAATAGATATGTGTGCAACCAGACGGAATATCTGCCACAAGTGTGAAAGGCAAATCACTGTTGACTATCACAACGATTCCAGTACTCACCGAGAAACCAAGGAATACGATGAACAATCTTGGAAAATTCAACGAGGAGATCGAAGAAAATCAGATGGCAGTCAGGAGTACAGTGTATGTGACTGGTAATATCCTAAGCTATGAGACAGCTATGCAAGTTGGACGTGTCGCCGAAATCGGCGAAGTAAACGAAGTATGTGGAATACCACCAGTGAAAACAACTGATTTTTACTCTAAACTGTGGGAAGAGTATAATGGCATATTTAAAGGCATTGACAAATTGAAATATGTACATATTAAGCTTCACATCGACAAGACTGTTCAATCAGTTCATGGTTGACACAGAATAATTCCCTTCCAAATCAGAGAGATATTCCAGAAAGAATTATATTAACCGGAGCAATTTTACATCAAACAGGAAGTGGTAGACGCTCCGACCACATGGGTAAGCCCGATAGTTCCTGAGCCCAAATAAAAAAAACAAGTAAATTTCGTCTGATTTTGTGTTTCAATATGAGAGAAGCCAACACAGCTATCCTTCGAGAGCGCCATGTGACACCGACAATTGAGGAGATCATTTCTTAACTTAATAGTTCATCGTACTTCACAAAGCTCGACTTAAACAAAGAATGTCATCAAGCATCGGACTGAGCTTAGCTGCCGAAGAATTCCAAAATGATATCCATACTACGCTACAAGGAATTCAGAAAACAATTAACATCATCGACGATATAATGGTGCACGGTGGTGATCAGGCTGAACACGATGACAACTTGTTTCATGTAGTTGAACGAGTGAAGGCAAACTCCTCGTGTTCAAGAATGTGTCTTCAACAAAATAAATATATCGTTGTTTGGGGGTATCTGGAGCCCAGAAGGAATATCAGCGGATCCTAAAATGGTGGAAGCCATCGGAACGACGAACACGCCAAATATTGCAGAGCAAATGAGGTCGTTACTTGGATTGGCTGGCTACGTCTCTCGTATGATCCCAAACTTTGCGACCATCACCGAACCTTTGAGGAGACTAGCGAGGGCCGTGCATCCCCGTTGGGACTTGGTACAGTTCAGGTACAAAGGGAGTCTAAAGAAGAGGAAGGAGGATACATAGTTGCAAATGTCTCAAGAACGCTCACATACGTGAACAAAAGATGTAGCCAGACTTAGAACACATACTGTCGCATGGGGTAGCAAAAAAAATTCACCTGTACATCAACGGAAAGTCAAATAAATACTTGGGATTAAACAAAACGTCTACATCATGGTATCTGGTTTTGTCAAATCAACTTTTATTATATATTTTTTATGCATTTTGCTAGTCTTATTTATGACATCTCAGTTCGGGGTTCGATTTATTGTTCTTCTATATATTCTTTTCGGATTATGTGTGTCACCTTTCTATATTTTACATAATTTTTCTTCTAAAGTAGACGTAACTGTTATTTTACGTAATATGTTATCCAAATTAAAACGACACCGCAGTAACCAGATACTCTGAATATTTGATACTCCATAGCCTTTTTATTGACATATTAACATATATTCCTAGTAATGTGTACTTTTAGCTTAAACGTTTTAACAAGTTTGATGAATTGTCTGAATTGTCACTAGATCTTGGAAGCATGAGTAACCCAGTGCTTAATTCCACTGGTTCTGAGAAACGAGAGTAAACCCATACACAGTTCACTCATTGCGTTCGTGATCTAAAATGATGAGTTAAACTTAAGTTAAAATGTATAAAGTACCATTGTGAAATGGCGTACGAAAGCCGAAGAATAGAATCGGAGTTACTGTTATAGGCTAGACATCGTTACCTCTATATAATCATGTGGAGTACTTACGAAAAGGAACTACATCCACTGCACAGTTTGCCCAAACCAAATTACGTCCACGTCCGGCTGTTCACGGAGGACGTCCGGTCGTTCAGTGTTTCACTACATGGGTTTTGCATGATTGACTGATCCCGATTCCATGTTGCTTTTGATTATTACGTGTTGTGTTTGTCGTGTGTCCATACGTGACTAAGCATCACGTGTTCCACTGTTTTGTAGAACAGAATATACATGTCACGGCAATGTTTCTTTTGTGTCCGTCCTTTTTATGTATGAACATTATTTAAGATGTCAGGCTTCATGGAAGTTGCCATTTAACCTTTCTGTCATATGCTTATTCGAAGCCTGGTTTAGGGCAGGGCAGCTTGAACAGTGTTGTTCACATGCGACATCTTCATGAGCTGCTGCGTATTGGAGCGGATCGTCGCAAGCTTACACATCGATATTTGGTCAGCTTCTGACTGTCGTCTTTTCGTGATCGTCCACTACCTGCCGCTGTACCTCGGCATCAACTCCATCATGCTTGTAGCCGTCGAACGATTTGTCACAATCGTCCTTCCGACGCGCGTCCGTGCCGTCTTCGCCCCGGGCATGGTGAAGTTTCAGCTGATGTTAGTGTGGCTGCTCACCTACGTAGAATTCATATTCCCATGGTTCTATATCAATGTGAACTTTAATTCACTGTGGGTAAAAACAGGACGTTTGACATACATGACAATATAATTAAATGTACAATCTAGTTTGTCCCAAGGAAATATTGTGTAACGTGGTCATGTTACGGTCATGTTACGATGTACACTCTGCAAAGGAAACAACACCATTGCTCACACTAAAAATAAGTAAAAATGCACAGCTACAGCTTTACCTTAAACTGACTTAGTTGTTCGGCGTACCCCATCACTATATCTACATGAGTTCGACGTTGGTAATTCTTCCGGCCGTCTTACTGTTCACACTATTCGGCAGCATATTCGGCGTCGTCGTCCACCGCCAGCGAAAGGTGAACGCGAGCATCGCTCCTGATTCAGCCGGCGGCGTCGTTTCCGTCCAGTCGACAATGAAAAAGGAGCAGGCGGCCGGAAGCTAGAGACGCGCCATTCGTGTAGCGGTCATATGCGCTGAAGTCGCTATATTGTCTCTCGTCTGCTGGCTGCCCGTCTGGGTACTAATTTTCCTGCGCGTTTTCAGGGTAGCTCCTGTAAAGACAACCATTTACAAGTGGACGGCCGTGGTCCTTTATCTTTATCTTCCATGAACCCAGCCGTCTATTTCATCGTCGACGACCGCTCCATCTTTCTGCGCCTCGTTTGTCGGAAGGACACCGATGTCGATGTATCTGTGCAGACGCCGTCCAGCATAAACGAAACAACTACGTGACCTGTCACGTGACTTTTGGCAAGACAACATACTCACTCAATCCTCTTCGTTCCCATAGGAGCATGATACGAAACAAATCTCCTCCATACAGCAAGGTATTGGGCGAGACAAAAACGGTTTTTATTATGGTAGCTGATTAACTTACACGGGATGCAACACCAACAGCGGCAGTATATATTAATAGCTGATAAACTCGCAATAAAATCCTTCATATTGTGTGTTTATAATGCTACTGTTGATACTATTGATATAACTTCTGCTACTATCGATATAACTGCTGCTGTTGTTGCTGCTGCTGCTGCAGCTGGGAAATGCAACTGCTACTCACACTTCTATTATTACTACAGATACAACTGCACATTTTAATACAGCGGGAATAGGGACTGTTTAAATGAATGTACCAAAATTATTAATTATAATATTATTATCCACGATTATTTTAAGTGAAATCAATTTCGTGTCGGTGTCGTCATTTTGTGAAGATGGTACAGCAAAACTACAATTTAAAAGTGAAGCCGCCGATATATTAGCAATCAGCAGTTCGTTGGACATTGCTTTGGAGTGAAATGCGTCGATTACCCGTGTTATGTTGTTGATTTGAATGATTATTATAATTGGCATATGGCGTACGAATCACATGAAACGTTGGCATGTAGTGTGTGAGATGTTTCAAATATGTGTATGTTGGGATGTTGAAAAAAACAACGTTTGTTGTATGTCAATAACCGTTAAATTGTTTAGTTTCTTCTGCATCACGCATCCGAACAATGCATTTACTGCCAATGTGTGCTTTAATTAATACCGGCTAATGTTTTACCAACTATAACTGTAATATATGACATTTCGAATTCCACCAATAAAATGAACATAGTGCAAACTTGCGATATTGAATTGCATAATTAAATATAGGTCTTGTTAGCAGTGTATATTTGATGGTCATATCCAGCGTACTAAGTGTCCAGTGATATGTAGCTAACTTGAACTGTCAGGCTATAGCTAGAAAATACAAACATCGAACAGGTCCGATGGAGAACAAACTGCCCGTGACTATCCACCCATCCTTTTTCCATAGTTAGACGGACATTTGATAGTTGTACATGATAACATCAGGAGGAGGTTTCAACAGCAGATGAATCGTACTACAGTCGCTCAACTCGGCTGATTCCGATAGTTTTTGAAGGTTTGTAGATTGCTGAACACTAATAAACTATAAACTGATATGTTCGCATTTTAGTTATCATATATTGCTTAAAGTGTTGATATGACGGTCATACACTGATCTTCGGCATCATTTTTTAACACTTTTACTGGTGTATGCTGTCTTTTCCACGCCTAGTTTCCTATTCGATGTATAAGACAGTAAATATAAACTCGATAATGTGGTTTTATCACGATAATGGCTGCTGGATGATTCCGATGCGCAGTGAATCTACTTTTTATGGTACGAACTTCTTTAGAAACTAATATGTCGTTGTACCTATGTGGATTCGTTCATATGTAAGCACCACAAAAACAATGGGTGTTTCATTCGTGGTCCTACCAGTGTACAGTAAATGTGTCACTTTTTTTAAATAGTGGGGATTCGTGAGGCAGAGATTCGTGACAACAATCATACAATTAATTGTCCAGCTCAGAAGAAATTGAGTCTTATTAAGATACCTTAGTTTTATGAAGATACCTTACCCAAAGTATATCTTCATATTAAAGTGTACATCACTAATCACCTTAATATAATTTAGTTTTGGGTGTTCTTAATGGATTCGTGAGGCAGAAGCTTTTATTGACCGCACCTGGCTACCATTTCTTTTTTTTTATTTTGGTACGAAGGTAATTTTTAAAAACTCATTATTTTTCTCCATTATATCTTCGTACAGTATGGGGAGGGTTACATGGAATTTGATTATGATGATATATGTCGCTATTTAAAACATATAACGTTAGGCATATTTTTATTCGTGAGGCAGAAGAAAACATCAGCCAAATAAAATCAAAACAGTGAAAAGTCACATTTAGGCTAAATGTCTATGTTTTGGAATTATGTAAATCCTTAAACATTTATTTGTAATATGTATTACATTATTTCTTCTATGGAACCTTTGTAGTTGAGGTTTACATAAATATAGAAATGCATGCAAACATAGCGTTCAACACGTTTATATATTAAGACAATTATTTTGCTAGTATTTCCTGTACATTAGTATTGTTCAGTGCATTCATCTCTCTTCGATACTTGTCATGTCAATGATATCGTATGCTGAACTGTACAGCAGTTATACATGTACCGTTTAGAAGGTGTATCTTGTTTTGCAAATAAAACATGTTTTGTATTATTCAATGATCGATAAGATGTCAATATTGTATAGGTTACTGGACGTATAAAATATATGTAAATGTAGCATACGTACAAACAAATATACACCGCGCAAAATGCAAGATTTTTGTTTATGAGTGTAAATATTTTGTTCATGAAAACAATATGCATAATAATTATGTAAGTATGTATGTTTGTTTGTACGTATGCCTGAGAAAGTTTGAAGTAAATCATATTCATACTCTAAAAATAAGGAAAATATTGCGATTAATGTGCGATCGTTGAAGAGATTGAAATGGAATAATTGCAGGGTGGCAGAATGCTTCCTAGAAAAGTATAGGCGCTGTTGGAAGGGGTGAATTGTAAAGAGCCTGAGTGGTCTATAGGACAGGCCACGACGCTATGGAAGACATTTGCAATATGTATAATATTATGTGTATAAGATATATTACGGTATATTTCATTTTAATTTTGTATGTAATAATAACGCTTGTTAACATCCGTGAAACATTAAATGTGTGATTTTTGTAAAATGTACTATATTTTGCCTGATGATATTCTTTGTTGCTTTTATGAATTATCAGTCTTGTATTTCACAATGGCATGCTGGTTTTCCTTTATTGTATTTATGTAAGAAAATAAATCCCATCAACAAAGCAAAACAGTGATCGCCTTAGCAATGACCTCTATTTCTAAACATAAGCAGGAAGAGCAGAGATATAAGCTTGGGCTCTAAAGAAAACTCTTAGCATACAAACTCCTAAGTGGATACAAGCTTGTTAACAAATGCATGTCGACGCATATGAATGCCAATGCAAATGTGTCATTTGATTCAAATGCAAATGTCATTTTCCATGAACGCATTCAGATGCAAATGCAAAGGTTTTGGGGCCGCACTCAAATGCAAAAGGTTTAGTTACACATTTGCAAATGCATTTGAACTAATTATAAATGTTTTGGTTCATGTTAACGTTTTGTTTCATTTGTTGAAAAATACAACAACGTAATATGTACAAAAACATTGTTAATGAAAATATAGTCATGCAGTTCCTGGCCTGAAATGAAATTTGAGGGAGGAATAGACAATTGACAGTTTATTGTGAACCATGGTAGGGAATGAAAGGTTAGTCATTCAGGTAGGCCAGAATGGAAGGGGAAACAAATACGCTAGATTGTCCACTGGTGGCTTTACAGGGAAGAAAACCTGATGGATAATTATCGCTACCACTAATCACTTTATCTGACTGTAAATATTTAGGGCTGGCATTGCTAATGTTTACTCGCCTAATTGTGCAGTGGTGGGAAAGGAGCAGGTGGGTAGCGCAAGTGGTTTTGGTGGGGGACAGTAGATGATAAAGTGGGGGAAGACGACGAGAGAGATGCTAGGGAGAGCTCACCTCAGCTCACACATGCATACATACATTAGCGCGCGCAAAATGCAAGATGTTTTGTGTATGAACATAAGTATTTTGTACATGAAAACAATATGTTTAATAATTATGTATATATGTATGTACGTATGCCTTAGCGTGTTTAAAGTAATTCATACTTATACTCTAAAAATAAGGCAAATATGGCGATTACTACGCGGTCGTTGAAGAGATTGAAATGGAATAATTGCAGGGCGGCAGAATGCTTCCTAGAAATGTATAGGTGCTGTTGGAAGGGGTGAATTGTAGGACAGGCTACGACGCTATGGAAGACATTTGCGATATGTATAATATAATGTGTATACGATATATTACTGTATATTTAATTTTAATTTTTTTAAGTAATAATAACGCTTGTTAACATTCATGAAACATTATATGTGTAATTGTTGTAAAAATGTACTATATATTGCCTGATGATATTCTTTGTTGCCTTTATTAATTATTAGTCTTGTATTTCACAATGGCATGATTATTTTCCTTTAGTGTATTTATATAAGAACATAAATCACATCAGCAAAACAACACAGCGATCGCCGTAGCCATGTCTTCTATTTGTAAACATAATCAGGTAGAGCAGAGATACCAGCTTCCATATCAATCTTAGGCTCTAAAAAAACTCTTAGCATCCAACCTCCTATAAGGATACAAGCTTGTTAACAAATGCATGTCAGCGCATTGGAATGCCAATGCAAAGGTTTCACTTGATTCAAATGCAAATATAATTTTCCATGAGTGGGTGTTGTGGATTTGTGGGGAAGTTTTGTTGGAAGGGCTGATATGCACATGGAGGACGGGCTGCATCTAAGTGGAAATGGGGCAGCAGTATTTGCGGAAGGGCTAGCAGCAGCAGTAGACAATGGCATGGGTAGCATAACTAATAGTTTTGGTAGTCAACACTATTTAAACTAGAAGCGCAGGGGGGGTTGCTTAGAGATGCCTCAAGCAGGACAAGAGTCCACTAGTATAGATAAACCAATAAACAAATTTCCGAAAAACATATTTCACGCAGGTCATAAATGCTTGTGTTTAAATGCTAGGAGTATAGTAAATAAGAAAAACGAATTAAACATTATGGTAGAAGATATTCATCCTCACATAATTGGTATGACCGAATCATGGGCCAACACAGATTACAGATGCTGAATTAGGAATGACAGGATACGTCATGTTATGGAGAGATTGAATAGGAAGAAAGGGAGGGGGAGTTAGTGTATATGTTAAATAATCTATTCAGGCTTATGAAACAAACTTAGAAAGCGAAGCAGATTACGACGAAGCTGTTTGGTGCAAAATAGTTTCAGGAAATTCAAAATTAACTATTGGATTAGTTTACCGAAGTCCAAACATAAACGAAGAGGATAACACAAAAATGCAAACGCTATAAAGGAAGTTAGTAAAGAGGAATGTATCATAATGGGAGATTTTAACCATGGACACATACAATGGAAATCTCTAGAGATTACAGGGGGTGAGGACCAACAATGTTTATTTTTAATTCAGGAGAGCTTCCTTACTCAGCATGTGCTAGAACCAACCAGGGGAGAAAATGTATTAGATATAGTTATATAATCACAAAAGAATTAGTGGACGATGTAAAAATACAAGAAATATTGGGTTACAGTGACCACAATCAAATACATTTTTACATCAATGTAAAATCAGAAAGTAAAAATAAAAAACCGCATAGGAGAAACTTCCACAAAGGTAACTATAAAGATATGAGAAAATACTTAGCAAAGCTAGATTGGAATAACATGCTGAAGAATAAGACCGCAATTGAATGTTGGAATATTCGAAAATATGAAATTGACAGTGTCATCGATAAATTTGTTCTCTTGAAAAAACAAGGAAAACGGTCTAGAAAGAAACACTTGTCAAAAGAAGCTATTAGAAAAATAGTGTTTAAGCAAACTATGTGGAGGGTTTATAGGCGTACCAGAAAGGATGAAGACTATGTAAATTACAAAGAGGCACTTAGCCTAGCTACAACTGAAATTAGACAATCTAAAAGAACCTTTGAAAAAAAATTGGCAGGTAATATAAAAAATACAGCAAAGGTTTCTATGCTTATGTAAGGAGTAAACAGAAAGTTTGAGATAAGGTCGGACCATTGGAAAACAACAGGGGAAACATAATTTCAGAGGTTTGTCAAATGGCAGAGGTCCTGAATGAGTATTTCAGCTCAGTATTTACCACAGAAGATATCAGCTCGCTTACAGTGCCATTGACTAAATTTGAGGGAAATAAATCAAAACATTTGGGGTAGTTATTTGTAACTCCTGTAATGGTAGCAAAACAAATTAAGAAGATGAAAGATTATAAATCACCTGGAGTTGATGGGATACCACCAAAACTGCTTAAGGAAATTGTTGAGCAAATGTGTACACCACTTGCACAATTGTTTAAATTGTCACTAGAAGAATGAATAATTCCTTCAGAATGGAAAGAAGCAAACATTACGCCACTATTTAAGAACGGATCGAGGAACAAGCCAGAAAATTACAGACCAGTGAGTTTAACATCAGTTGTATGTAAATTACTCGAAACATTAATTAGAGGCCACATGGTGGGATTCCTTGTAAAACATAATTTAATGAATACATATCAACATGGGTTCCTAAAAGCAAGGTCATATCTAACCAATATCTTAAGTTTATTTGAAGAAATTACAAAGTGGGTAGATGACGGGTCACCAGTGGATGTTGTCTACTTAGATTTTCAGAAAGCTTTCGATAAAAGTTTGATACTTAAACTAAAAGCCCATGGTATAGGTAATGATGTAATCAACTGGATAGAAAAGTGGCTTACACACAGAAGACAAAGAGTAATAGTAGACGGTGAGATGTCAAACTGGAAATCTGTTTTGAGTGGGGTGCCACAGGGATCAGTTAAATGGTCAGAAAAATGGCAAATGTTATTAAATTTTAGGAAGGGCAACTGTATACACATAGGACATAGAAACATGGACGATTAATATAAAATGGGGGATGCTGTACTAGGTAGAACCACACAAGAAAATGACTTAGGAGTAACATTTAGTGCTAACATGAAAGTTTCAGAAAAATGTGGGATTGCTGCTTCAAAAGGAAATCAAATTCTAGGGCTAATTAGGAGAACTATAATGTATAAGGAGAAACAGCTAATTGTACCCCTGTACAAAGGAATAGTTATACCACATTTGGAATATTGTATTCAAGCATGGAGGCCGTATCGTAAAAAGGACATAGACAAGCTAGAAAGAATAAAAAGAAGAGCAACCAAAATGATTCCAGAATTGAGAGACCTTAGTTACGAAAGTCGCTTATCACAATGTGGTTTGACAACACTAGAGACCAGGAGACTAAGAGGATACCAAATAGAAGTATTTAAAATAGTGAACGGTTATGAGGATGTTGATAGGAATATGTTCTTCAAACCTAAAGAAGGCCGTAGAAGAATAGGACACAAAGCAGCATTAGTTAAGAAGCAGTGTAGGTTGGACATGAGAAAGTACTCTTTCTCACAGAGGGTGATAAATGAATGGAACAAACTGCCAAAGATTGTGTTAATGCTAGTAGTGTGAATATGTTTAAAAATAGAATTGACATATATTTGATAAGGCGGGTTACACATAGATGAAACAATTGTTGGAATCTCGATAAGCCAATGGCTTCCATGTCAACTTGTCATCTGTAACTTCATGTTTGGGATGGCAATCTTGTTAAATCTTGTTAAATCAATGGAGTAATTCTACCAAATTGCAATGTAACACAATTTCATATAAAAACGTATATAACAATATTGGTCTTTTTGCAGAGCAACTCTGCGAATTTTAGGCAAATTGTAATTTTATTTGCAGAGCAGCTCAGCGAATTACGGCAAAAACATTCTTATTCGTGAGCACCTCCGAGATATGTGAACTTATATAATATTTTATAGCAAATCCTGGCACAACATGCTAACATAACATAATAAATTAATAATTATTAACTGAAATATAGTCTACATCCTAAAACAAAACAGTGTATTAAAGAACATTCTCAGTTAAAACTGGAATATATGCCAGTGCAATGAAGAAACACTTGAGAATGAAGATAGTGTGGGCCTTCTTGCAAACAAGAGGCTCTATCGTTAAATGGTAGCATATCAAATCCGATGCAAGCATCGTCTGATATGCACAACGTGAACGAAATACCACAATGCACAAACTGCTATTGCACAAGCGCAATAAAACGGTGCACGTTGATTGGTTGAATCCTGCTCTGCGAATAAGTATAATGTTTGCTGCAATTCGCAGAGCTGCTCTGCGAACAGCCAGTGCCTGCCATTAATATACATTATTATGGCAACTCGTACAATAAACAAATGAACATTTAATGTGTGCATCTGTATCATAGTCAGGGCTAAAATTCAGCCTACAAATTAGTATGTTCCAGCAGAGCCCTACTTTCCAGAATCTATGAGCCCACCACCAAACCGGGGCCCAAAACACATTACACGAATAAAATGAACACGGTGCCATGTCCATGAATCCCGGTATGAAGTAACTGTTAAGGCAAGTTTTCCAGCTAGATATTGCTTCGATAACAAAAACATAAATGTGTCGCTCAAATGAAACTGACAAGTAGAACGTTCGGTGTTGTCGGTGTTGTCGGCGTTGTCGGTGTTGTCGGTGTTGTCGGAGTTGTCGGCGTTGTCGGTGTTGTCGGCGTTGTACAAAACACACTTAATCATCAGCGATGTTTTCGCCGTTTCACACGGATGAAAACACAGCCGGCAGTGAAGTATTTAACCTCATACTCCCCCTTTCTCCCTTTCCATTTTAATTGTTCAAATTTAGATGTGTACATTTCTTATAGTGCTCTATTTTCTTATGTTTCTGGTATTCTTCATATGAATAATATTTTGTTAAATTTTGTGTTCTACTTACACCATGGAATTATATATGTACTATATGTATTGTGAAGGAAAATCAGCTACTTGTGGCTTTAAGCCCTCATTATAGGAACTATGACAATGTTTGTACGTATCATATCATTGTACGTGTTGTACCACAGTTTCTATAATAAGCCATCATCACGAGCGGCCAGCGGAAGCACATGTTAGAATATTCACACAAATTCAGATATGGGTTGACATTTGTTTTATTTGGCATACCTAGCACAAAACTTAATACATGTGGTATCAATGAAATTCATGATGCAATTAAAAAACTAAATTAGCTGAGGATCTGGACCCACTAAATACTACATTTTAACAGGCATCGTAAAGATAACGTCATCTGCACATATGTCGCTGGATTAATCCAGCAATTTGTATTACTTTTTGTATTACTATATATATATATATATATATATATATAGTAATCATTATATGTGTATTTGTTGTAAAAGTGTATTATATATATCCGATGATATTAATTGTTGCTTTTATTTACTATTTTTGCTGTCTTTCACAATGACATGTTTGTTTTCCTTTGTTGTATTTACGTAAGAAAATAAATCCCATCAACAAAACAAAACAGTGATCGCCGTAGCCATGTCGTCTATTTCTAAGCATAATCAGGAAGAACATAAATATGAGCTTCCATATAAAAAATGCGGTCTGCTTAAAAACTGTTTGCACATATGCCGACTTACACAGACCGGAGCGAGTACGGAAGTTGTATATATTTTGTTAGCCTTTTTGTGTGGCAGTGTCACGTAAAGACTGTTGCGAAATGTAAAACGAAGTTGAAGGCCGACACCGGTAAAGTTCTGCTTGAACATGGGATGTCTAACGATAACCAAAAAACAACGACATTTAATTGACAATATCGTATACGAGTGATATTTGGGCCGTCAACGGCATCGTGAATGAAGCAGTGTTTTATGCGAGGACGAATTATCGGAAGCGGACAACAGTCATAATAATGATTATTATCAATAGACAATACGCTAACCGATATGAGTTACACGGAGTGTTTACTCTATGGATATTATTTAATATGTATGTATTATATGAATATAATTATAGTAAGTGAACTACTATATTGTTATACGCCATTAATATGCAGTGATTTAAGGAAATGCGCAGGGCTGTCGCTCAGCCTCAGACACTCCCCTCCTGCCTGCCATTGGCTGTGACTGTGCCTGTGTGGATGTATTCTCCGAAAAGAACTAATTCATTTGGCTAATTTTAAGTATGTTTATTTACGAGGAGACACTGCACCTGGATAATTTGTTTTATTGGTATTGTTGTTACATTGTTTCTTCCCAATCTGTACAGTGTGTCTTACCTATTTTTCTGAAAGACACCCTTTCTAAAAAAATAGTTGCTGTATAAATAATGGGATTATATCCAATCTAAAAATGCAACATTTGAAAGGTAATTATGGATTGTTTTTATTATAGTATTTTAGCAATCATCATTGGTAAAATAAAATAATAGTGCAAATTATTCAGGGACATTTAATTGGTATAAAGGTTTTATACGTATTTATTGATATTGTAATCAATACAAAATATGTTGAGTAATGTGTTTTAAAAACGTAATTTTATGTGTAGTGTTTGAATTTGTTTTGAATTGTAAACACAGTACCACTTACGGGCTCCTTCTACATACAACATACGTTATGTTCTTCACCGATAATTGTTGCACATGTTACGAATATCATTTGATTTTGTGTAAATGTACTCAGCCCTAAAACACAAAACCGTACAAAATGCAATGATGACATAAAGTATTGAACAGTTCAATAAATAAAGTTATGGACAAGCAGTACTTGATGTTTACAATAAAACGTAATGCCACAAAAAACATTTTGACATTCGCACCGAGAGCAATTCTGAGTTGATAGTTAATGTATTATAATTAAATGGTTGGCTTGATGGAAACGGAAACATACTGCAAGATGTAATATAATGGTTCCAAGCATATATAGTGTGCTCAAACTGGAACTGCACCAAGAAAAGAACTGTAAAATGGCGTTTGCTAAGACGTAAAATTTAGATTTTTTTTGGAATGTAAGTTATATATAAAGTCCCTGATAGACAGACATCGGAACAATTACAGACAGCAATGCAACATGACATATTAAGAGATGTCTTACGTTATTTTTGCAAAATCATATATATATACGTCAGCAGCTGTCTCGATAAGGTTGAAAAACAATTATGATAACAAATGGTCTTAAAACAGGTGTAATTTTGGAGGGTACAATCCAGAATAAGAATGAGTCAGGTTATGTATGTGTGTTTGATTGTATTTATAATTGTGAACTAAATATGTCTTATGGTCAATTGAGTGAAAGCACCAATTACCACGTGCGCCCAACCAGGTGTGTTATTCAAAACACCGATATGATTTGAACCTGCCACAACACTTTTCAATGGGTACGTTAGCACGTCTACACAATTTCAGCTCAACACATGCAACACTGAGAGAGACATGTGTGGAATGACAGACACACAGAGACCAACATTCTGTTTTATAGCACAGATGAGTTAAACAAAGCCATCATAAACGTCTATGTCAATTGACGCAGTTTAACTTAGGCGACCAACTTAAGCTTCAGTCCTGGGCTCTTGGCCGCAATAAAAGCTCAAGTTTGGGATTTCTTGAATTTAATCTAAAAACACATTTGCCAAAAACGTTATTGCTGGTGATATGTAGGTTATATTTTAATGGAACTGAATGTTTTTATTCACAAACCTCTGTAATTTTAAACACATCTCGAACAATCTGACACCATAAGAATTTACCTGTGTTGGCTACATTTAATCGGCATAAAAAATTATGTCGGACTGATTTGGTGTAGACAACTTATGTGAATATAATACACAAAGATAGTGGTAGTATCTAATGTAGCCCAAATAAAGTAGTGATTAATGCAGTGGTTTAGGTTTTTTTTATTCCATTATTAAGCTTATTAATTCGATTTGGCAATCAACACTGACACCATCGAATTCACTTGTGTCGCTGACAAATGATTTGTCATATTCTGAAAACTTTGGTGATGACTGATCTGCAATAACAATTTATTGTGTGTGTGTGTGTGTGTGTGTGTGTGTGTGTGTGTGTGTGTGTGTGTGTGTGTGTGTGTGTGTATATATATATATATATATATATATATATATATATATATATATATATATATATATATATATATATATATATATATATATATATATATATATATAATATATGTATATATATATATATATATATATATATATATATAGTAATACAAAAAGTAATACAAATTGCTGGATTAATCCAGCGACATATGTGCAGATGACGTTATCTTTACGATGCCTGTTAAAATGTAGTATTTAGTGGGTCCAGATCCTCAGCTAATTTAGTTTTTAATTGCATCATGAATTTCATTGATACCACATGTATTAAGTTTTGTGCTAGGTATGCCAAATAAAACAAATGTCAACCCATATCTGAATTTGTGTGAATATTCTAACATGTGCTTCCGCTGGCCGCTCGTGATGATGGCTTATTATAGAAACTGTGGTACAACACGTACAATGATATGATACGTACAAACATTGTCATAGTTCCTATAATGAGGGCTTAAAGCCACAAGTAGCTGATTTTCCTTCACAATACATATAGTACATATATAATTCCATGGTGTAAGTAGAACACAAAATTTAACAAAATATTATTCATATGAAGAATACCAGAAACATAAGAAAATAGAGCACTATAAGAAATGTACACATCTAAATTTGAACAATTAAAATGGAAAGGGAGAAAGGGGGAGTATGAGGTTAAATACTTCACTGCCGGCTGTGTTTTCATCCGTGTGAAACGGCGAAAACATCGCTGATGATTAAGTGTGTTTTGTACAACGCCGACAACACCGACAACGCCGACAACTCCGACAACACCGACAACACCGACAACGCCGACAACACCGACAACACCGAACGTTCTACTTGTCAGTTTCATTTGAGCGACACATTTATGTTTTTGTTATCGAAGCAATATCTAGCTGGAAAACTTGCCTTAACAGTTACTTCATACCGGGATTCATGGACATGGCACCGTGTTCATTTTATTCGTGTAATGTGTTTTGGCCCCCGGTTTGGTGGTGGGCTCATAGATTCTGGAAAGTAGGGGCTCTGCTGGAACATACTAATTTGTAGGCTGAATTTTAGCCCTGACTATGATACAGATGCACACATTAAATGTTCATTTGTTTATTGTACGAGTTGCCATAATAATGTATATTAATGGCAGGCACTGGCTGTTCGCAGAGCAGCTCTGCGAATTGCAGCAAACATTATACTTATTCGCAGAGCAGGATTCAACCAATCAACGTGCACCGTTTTATTGCGCTTGTGCAATAGCAGTTTGTGCATTGTGGTATTTCGTTCACGTTGTGCATATCAGACGATGCTTGCATCGGATTTGATATGCTACCATTTAACGATAGAGCCTCTTGTTTGCAAGAAGGCCCACACTATCTTCATTCTCAAGTGTTTCTTCATTGCACTGGCATATATTCCAGTTTTAACTGAGAATGTTCTTTAATACACTGTTTTGTTTTAGGATGTAGACTAGATTTCAGTTAATAATTATTAATTTATTATGTTATGTTAGCATGTTGTGCCAGGATTTGCTATAAAATATTATATAAGTTCACATATCTCGGAGGTGCTCACGAATAAGAATGTTTTTGCCGTAATTCGCTGAGCTGCTCTGCAAATAAAATTACAATTTGCCTAAAATTCGCAGAGTTGCTCTGCAAAAAGACCAATATTGTTATATACGTTTTTATATGAAATTGTGTTACATTGCAATTTGGTAGAATTACTCCATTGATTTAACAAGATTTAACAAGATTGCCATCCCAAACATGAAGTTACAGATGACAAGTTGACATGGAAGCCATTGGCTTATCGAGATTCCAACAATTGTTTCATCTATGTGTAACCCGCCTTATCAAATATATGTCAATTCTATTTTTAAACATATTCACACTACTAGCATTAACACAATCTTTGGCAGTTTGTTCCATTCATTTATCACCCTCTGTGAGAAAGAGTACTTTCTCATGTCCAACCTACACTGCTATACATACATACATACATACATGTATAATTATAAAAACATTGTTTGCATGAACAAAATACTGGTATTCACACACAAGATATCTTGCATTTTGCGCGTGTTAATGTATGTATGTATATGTGTATATATGTATGCATGTGTGTATGTATGTATGTATGTATATGTATATATGTATATATATAGGGATCGGCTTACCTATTCATATGTGTACCGAGAATGTCGGTTTTTATTTCAATTTGGACATGCTATCCAAATGTATATGCTACATTGCAATTTTAAGCAGGTCTCAGTTCAGGTGTACCCTGAAGTTATATTCCCGAGATTGAGGGATACTGGGATCGGCTTACATATTTGTATGTGTACCGAGAATGTCGGTTTTTATTTCAATTTGGACATGCTATCCAAATGTATATGCTACATTGCAATTTTAAGCAGGTCTCAGTTCAGGTGTACCCTGAGTTATATTCCCGAGATTGAGGGATACTGGGATCGGCTTACATATTTGTATGTGTACCGAGAATGTCGGTTTTTATTTTAAATGTTGACATGCGATCCAAATGTATATGCTACATTGTCATTTTAAGCAGGTCTTAGTTCCGGTGTTCCATGAGTTTCCGAGAATGTCGGTTTTTAATTCATGCTGTCCGACAATGTTCACGCAATTTCAAACAGCTTTTGGGTCAGGTGAATACTAACTATTAGTTCTGCTGTTAACTTATTTCCTGTTCCTGCTGGTGTTATTGGCGATGTTACAGATGCCACCAAAGAAGCGAGTTGCCACACGATCACTGTCGAGGACTCGTGCCAGCAAGAAGCCAACCGTTGATCGGCCTCCTGTACCTGCAGTTGAGCAAGTGCCTGCCGCTGTTGACGCGACTGCAGACGCCATTGCCGCCGCTGTGATGCAACGCCTGGAACAGTGGGGACGTTTGTTGCCAGCGCCTAGTGATCCCATGCAGCCAGCACCAAGTACATATCTTAGCGCTGTGGACACAATGAGTGACACTGATAGTCCAGACACCATCATCAGTGATTTACTTGGGGGTGAGTTGTCTGCCCCGCCATCAACATACAATGCTGTTAACAGGCCGCTAGGGGCCAACCTGTCAGACACCCTAAAGAATAGGATTAGAAGGGGGGACTATGTCAATCTTCAGCATTTGCTGACTGATGACGGTGATTTTGATGAGCAGCAGCACCAACGCATGACCTTAGAGGTGAGATCAATTGGGCAGGAGGAGACCCTTTCTGTAGTCAAGCCCAACCATACAAAAGAAATAACCACAACAGGGCAATGGCTGTCAACATTCACTATTTATGCTGCAGTGCTCACAAAACATTCGCCACAGCATGCACCAGGTTTATTCAAACACATCGCAGACATTACAAAGATGGCACGCAGGTTTGGGGGTTTGGCATGGAAAAAGTATGACGAAAGTTTCCGCAAGGAAATGAAAGCAAATGGGTTACACTTTGGCCAGGTCCACTGGGATGCACGGTGTCGCTGTCTGGAACAAACTGTTAACAACAAAGCAGTCGGTTATTCCTTTCGTGGGCAAGTCAGCCGAAGCAGGGGTGGTTTCGTCCGCAGTCCCGCCATCAGTAACCAGTTGTTCCAAAAAGGCCAGTGCTTCCAATTCAAGCAGTTTGGCAGCTGCACCAAATCTGCGTGTCACTTCAAACACGCATGCTCAAAATGTTTCGGGAAACATCCCACCAGTCGTTGTGGTTTGCGCCCATCCCACCCACAAAGGGGTGGACGCCCAATTGCACCACGCGCTCCCAACACCAATAAACTGTGATACAATGGCCGGGTATCTTGTGGGCTACAACAAACCTGACACTTCTATGTTATTAGATGGGTTTTCGCTAGGTTTCTCTTTACATTATGATGGCCCACACTGCATCAGGTGTTCTGGCAATCACCAATCCGCTCTGCAGGCACCATCACTAGTGGATGATAAATTGAGGCATGAAATGCACTTGGGTCGTATAGCTGGGACATTTCAACAAGTTCCCTTTCCAAACTTCCAGGCCTCACGTCTCCGTTTAGTCCCGAAGCATGAAATTGGCAAGTTCAGGCTCATCCATGATTTATCATTTCCAAAAGGCGACTCCATAAATTTTTATACATCTAAGGAATACACAACAATGCAATATGAATCATTGGACACAGTCATTGATTTGGTCAGGTCATGCGGTCATAACTCCTTAATAGCAAAAGCAGACATAAAGGATACTTTTAGGCTAGTACCCATTAGACCACAAGATTACCCATTACTTGGTTTCACCTGGAATGGTATGTTCTATCATTATAAAGTTCTCCCGATGGGTTCTGCAGTCAGTTGTCAGACATTTGAGCGATTTAGTCGAGCATTGCAGTGGATATTGCAGACACATTTTGGGGTTAGCAAAGTGACTCATTTGTTGGACGATTTCATCTTTTTTGGTCCTTGTAATGAATCAACTTGTTTAACTTCATTGCTTTCTTTTGAAAAGCTTTCGTAGGATATTGGCATTCCATTAAACCATGGCAAGAGGTGTCTTCCCTCTACGTGTCAAATTGTGTATGGCATTGAAATTGATACGGCTGTGATAGAGCTTCGTCTACAAGAATTTACTTTCACTTATTGGTCTGCTTAATTTTGCTTGCTTGGTTGTGCCACCTGGTAGGGCATTTCTCCGTCGTTTGATTAATTTGGCAATTGGTGTTACTAGGCTTAATCATTTTGTGACATTGAATCACGAAGCACGTGCAGATTTAGCTGCCTGGCAGGAATTCCTTGTATCATTTAATGGGAAGAGTATGTTTCTAGAGCAGCAGTTTCTTTCTTCAACCACGATTAAACTATACACGGATGCTTCCAGTGACATAGGTTTCGCAGTTGTATTTGGGAAAAAATGGGTAGCAGGGAGATGGCATAGGCCCTTCACATCAGCTGATATCACCCTACTCGAGTTGTATCCCTTAGTGTTAGCAGCAGAATTGTTTGGACAATTGCTGGCTAATCACTGTATCATTTTCATGTCTGACAACTCAAGTGTGGTGGATATTGTCAATAAGTGTACATCTAAGAATCGAGCTATTATGAAGCTGGTGAGAAGATTGGTTCTGGCATGTTTGAAATACAATGTTGTATTTCGATGCCGTCATGTTCCTGGTTATGAGAATGTTATAGCAGACCACCTTTCTCGATTGCAGATCGGCAAAGCCAGGAACGTGGCTCCTTGGCTAGATTGCACACCAGTGGCAATACCAGATGCACTAAAACCAGATATTCTTCTAGATTAGAGCGTGAACTGGTAAAATCATCATTAGCACCAACAACCCGAGCAGCATATAAGCGCAGTGTCAATATGTTACGTACCTATATATCTTCCGTTAGCCCAGGCAAGAGGGTTTTCCCTGTTTCTCAAAATAATCTAGCTGGGTTCATAACTCACATGTACTCAGGCAATTATGCTTCTTCGACTATTTTGTCCACTGTGTCAGCAGTATCTTACAGCCATAAGATAATTGGGTTAACAGACCCAGCGGATAATTTTTACATTAAGAAACTTCTACTGGGTATTCAAAAACGGACAAGTACAATTGATTCGAGACGAGCAATTGATTTATGCATGCTAGGTCAACTTACCAAGGCAACTAAAGCAGTGATTCCTAAAACATTTTCACAGTTATGTATAGCTACAATGTTTATGCTGGCATTTCACGGTTTTTTAAGGATAGGGGAAATCTGTGTACGATCTGGAGTGTTATCAGGACATGTGATACAAAGGAGTGACATAGAGGTGGTCCCAGGTCACAAGGGAGGCAGCAACACTTCTTTGAGGCTCACGACCAGACATGCTAAGCATCAACAGGTGAACAGGCCTGTTGTTCTTGAGATAATGTCCCAATCCATTAATTGCCCAGTGAAACTTGTATGTAACTATCTGCACATTCGTGGTTCTGCGATGGGGCCACTCTTTGTCTTCCCAGATAAATCCCCTATGTCAAGATCATATTTTGCCTCTCAGCTCTCAGCATGTCTTTCTCATGCAGGCTACAATCCAAGTCTTTACAAGTGCCACTCATTCCGCATAGGTGCAGCAACTACAGCTGCTACACGGGGCTTTACAGATGTCCAAATTCAGGCAATGGGCCGATGGAAATCGACTGCTTTTCGTCGTTATATCCGAATCCCAATGATGAAACTTTAATAAACACTGGTTGCGAACAGGGTGCTGCTGCTCACCACATGAATAACATCTACTGTATATATGTGGTGTATTTCTTGTTTTACACAATATCCTCTTACAGTTATGCTTTCTTTGCTGTAAGTTAGCAGATGTGCCAGACTGACTTGCTCAGCCGGGTCTGAGAGCCAAAATGGTGCATCAATAACAAATAGTTCTTATACATTTGTGTGTGCATCAAATTATTTTATAAGTATTGTGTCTGTACAATAGGTTGGTCGGTGTATCAAATTGACTTGCTCAGCCGGGTCTGAGAGTCAAGATGGTACATCATTAACAAATAATGCTTATATATTTGTGGGTGCATCACATTTTTTTTTTTGTTGTTGGAGGTATTGTGTCTGTACACTAGCTCGACAGTTAATATGAGTATCACATTGGCTTGTTCAGGCGGGTCTGAGGATCAAGAGGGTGCATCAATAACAAATAGTGGTTATATATTTTTGTGTGCATCGAATTATTTGATAAATACTGTGTCTGTACAATAGCTCGACAGTTAGTCAGTGTATCAAATTGGCTTGCTCAGCCGGGTCTGAGAGTCAAGATGTTGCACCAGTAGCAAATAGGGCCTATACATTTGTATGTCCAGTAAATTTTATAAGTACTGTGTATGTGTGTAGAATAGCACAATGATGTGTCAGATTGGCTTGCTCAGTCGGGTCTAACAGTCAATTCAATTTCACCAGCAATTTTTTTATGTTGGGTAATGCGAATGGGTTGGTATCGTTTTCAGTGTTCTTACTGTGTGGCCTTGGGTGGGGGTGGCACTTATCTCTATGGAGTAGTGCCTGTGGCAGGTAGCCCCTCACCTTTGATGTATTATGGTGATTACCAGTTTGATTGGTTGTGTGCATACACTGTTGTTTTAATGGGTACATCAATAACTGGTTATAGTCGACTTGTTTGTACAATTATTATGTTTACTGGTGTACTTGTGATGCATACAACCTGGCATTAAAATATGCCCTTTACCAACCTTTACATATGTATCCGTCTCCCTTATTCCTACATCAAACAAGCTGCGGCCACACTTGAAACTAGACCAGCGTCTCTCTACGCATTCGACACCACAGGAAACATAAATGTAATTTTTAGCACAGTAAAAAAGTGGTTTATGTTTCTGTGGTGGATGTTTGGAATATCAGTGTACTGTTAATGCAACCTTACCACCCCTGCAACCAGGCGAGTGGTATCGTCCACCGCACGCACCTGTTGACCGCTGGGGGTGGCCAGGCGCTGCCATTACGGTTTTGAAAGCCATCGAAGTGAGTTGATATTTACAAACTTTATTTGATTGCGTTGTACACGTTGCATTACTTGTTGCTATTTTTTCAATGGCATTTTCTAAAGACTATGCCCGTACTGTTACTGTTTGAATTCATGGTATGATTCATTTCAAATGTACTACATTAAATGATTATTTGACCACCACCTCCTCTCCTCCACCTCTGATTTCTTAATGTTGCAGTACATGTCGTACCATGAATTATTTATGATGTCTTATATGTCATGTATGGGCAAGTAGCCCATACATTTTTATGTAATGTGGTAATTATCTATTTGAAGTGTTGTGTGGTTTATCTGTAATGTTTTCTTTAGCATATATGGGCAGGTAGCCCCTCACCTTTGATGTATTATGGTGATTACCAGTTTGATTGGTTGTGTGCATACACTGTTGTTTTATTGGGTACATCAATAACTGGTTATAGTCGACTTGTTTGTACAATTATTATGTTTACTGGTGTATTTGTGATGCATACAACCTGGCATTAAAATATGCCCTTTACCAACCTTTACATATGTATCTGTCTCCCTTATTCCTAAATCAAACGAGCTGCGGCCACACTTGAAACTAGACCAGCGTCTCTCTACGCATTCGACACCACAGGAAACATAAATATATATATATATATATATATATATATATATATATATATATATATATATATATATATATATATATAGACACACACACACACACACACACACACACACACACACACACACACACACACACACACACACACACACACACACACACACACACACACACACACACACACACACACATTAAAATATATGTTATCCATCCAGTGATCCTGTACATTGTTGATATCTTCTCGATCATTGATTAATTTAAAACATGATTTATCAGCAAAACAAATATATACCTTCTAAATGTTCTATATAAAACAACTCTACAGTTGTATTGTACGATATTACTGACATGACATATTTCAACGTGTGATGAATGAACTGAACAACACTACAAGATAAAGTACAATAAATACATCAATTATCTCAATATACAGACATGTTGAGCGCTATGTTTTCATATATTTCAGCATTTTTGTAAACCTCAACTACACATGCACTGTAGAAGGTATAATTTAATGCATATTACAAATAAATGTTTAAGGATTTCCAAAATACCAAAACTTAGACACTAAGCCCAAATTTGACTTTTCACTGATTTCATTTCCTTTGGCTATTTTTTCAATGGTTGAAAGTCACATTTCGACCAATAAATAAAATTAATATAAATACCCTTCACGACGATCTAGCAAATTCCGATCTTTTGATCAAACCTAAATATACATTATGCGAGCTTGTTAATCAGTACAATGAAACATTAAGTAAACTCCTGGATAAACGTGCTCCTAAACAAACCAAACATGTACAAGTTCGCCCTCCATGGCCATGGATGTCTCATGAAATAGTTGTAGCAAAACGTTCCAACACTTCCACTATCATAAACCTTTCAATGCAGCGTTTAGTTGTTCCACGTGATTTTAAACAAGCTCCTGTAAATCCTCTTATAAAAACACACTTTGTGCAAAAATTACCCAAATAATTATCGTCCTATCTCCAATCTCAGTTTTCTGTCAAAAAATTTGGAACAAGTGGTTGCTAATCGACTTCATGAACATATTTACAACCATCACTTATCAAGTGATCTACAGTCTGAATATAAACGATTCCACTCTACCGAAACAGCTCTTCTCGAGATACACAATTGATAACATGGACAATAGCAAAGTCACAACACTCACTTTACTTGATATCTCAGCTGATTTCGATACAATTGATCATTTAATCCTTTTACAATGCCTCCATATATATTTTGGCATTTCTGGTCCAGCTCTTCGGTGGTTCAAATAATATTTTTCAGACATATATCAAAGAATCTGGCACATTATCTTGCCCACAACACCGTCCATTTGGATTGCCGCAAGGATCCGTCCTTGGCCCTGTTCTGTTCAACTTATATACTACGTCGCTCAGCCAAGTCATTACTAATCATAAACTCAGTCATCACCTGTATGCTGATAACACTGGTTTACATATCACTTTCACAATCAAATGCACAAGAATATTTAAGTGACTGTCTTACTGACATCTTGTTTTGGATGGAGTCAAGTAAGCTAAAGCTTAATCCAAATAAAACAGACCTGATTATTATTGGCACTAAACAACAGCGAAATAGGGTCATCAACCATTTTCCAGTTAAACTGCTTGGCAGTGATACATTCCCATCAGATACTGTTTGTAATATTGGTGTTGTCTTTGACAGTGACTTCAACCTTCGCCAGCATATTTCTCAAGTATGTAAATCCTGTTTCTATCATATACGTGATCTCCGTCGAATTCGGCATATCTATATCTACTGCTAAAACAATATCAATGGCATTAATTAGTAGCCGCCTTGACTATTGTAATTCACTACTAAATAACATTGCTAAAAGAAACTTGGCTAAACTCCAACGAGTACAAAAATGTCTGGCACGTGAGGTTCTCAGGGCGCCTCGGTTTTCACCGTCACTACCACTACTTAAACAGTTACACTGGCTTAAAGTTTCTTATCGAATTAATTTTAAGCTGTCCACTCTTACATATCGTGTTCTATCTACACAACAACCACCCTAAATGGATAGTCTCCTGCATCTTTCAAATATCCATAGGAAGCTAAGATCATAAATTTCACAACAACTTATTTTATCTAAAACACAACTTAACTTGGGTAAACGTGCTTTCTCTGTCGCTGCGCCTAGGGTCTGGAAGGAACTCCCTATCACTTTGAAAACATCTGAAACTACAGGTATTTTCCGAAACAAAACTCAAGACATATCTATTCCAAATTGCACTTCCACCATAAATGTTCGGTTGTCCCTCGTTTTGATACTGACTTTTGCGCGTCCTTGTTCACGATTATGCTTAAAGAATCTGTTTTGTTGTGCCTCTGCGCTCAGGTTCTTGAGTATATATGCGCCGTAGAAGTTAGTTGTTATTATTATTCATATATTTGGTCTTCGCTTGGTTTGGAGGTTTTGTTTACATAACAGAGAACAGAGCAGTTTATAGTTTGTTCATGTTCAGCAATCTACAAACCTTCAAAAACGTTCGGAATCAACCAAGTTGAGCCACTCCACTCCGATTTATCTGCTGCTGCATCCTAACGTTCTTGGGCCTGCTATGTGCATGTGTTTTCTAGCTATTTCTGCCTGACGGTTCATGTTAGCTACGTATTACTGGATAATTAGTACGCTGGATATGACACCCAAATATATACTCTATTTTTAATTAATGTTTATGTGATTCGTACGCCATATGCCAATTATACTAATCATTCAAATAAACAACATAACACGAGTAATCGAAAGGTTTCACTCCAAACAATTTCCCATTACAGCTGGTTGCCGATACCGACGACGCCACTGTCAAATTGTCGTTTTGCTGTACCATCTTCACAAAATGATCAAACCGACAAGAAATTGATTACGCTTAACATAATAGTGGATAACAATATTATAGTCAGCCATTTTGGTACAATAAATTATATTGGCTGGGACGGAGACTGCCCCTATTCCAGCTGTACTAAAATGGGCCAGCAGCAGCAGCAGCAGCAGCAGTAATGGCAGTTCTACGAGTAGTAATAATAGCAGTGTCAGTAGCAGTTGCAGTTCCTAGTATCAGCAGCAGCAGCAGTAATTGTATAAATAATAGCAGTAGTTGTGTCGATATTAACAGTAGTTACATCAATAGTATCAATAGTAGCACTATGAACAAACCATAGTAGGATTGGTATTGCTCAATACGCGTTTCTCAGCTATTAATATTTACTGCTGCTGTTGCTGTTGCATCCCGTGTAATTTACTCAGGTACCATGATAAAAACGTGTTTGTCTCGCCCTGCTATCTCAGGGAGATTTGTTGGCGTCTTATACTCCAGTGGGAACGAAGAGGGTTGAATGAGTGAGTGATTGAGTTGTCTTGCCAAATGGTAACGTGACAGGTCAAGTAATTGCGTTGTTTACGTTAGGCGGCGTCAGTACAGAATCAACGGCATCGGTGTCCTTCAGACAAACGAGGCGCAGAAAGTCGGAGCGAAAGCGGTCGTCGGCGATGAAATAGACGACTGGGTTCATGCAAGAGTGAAGATAAGCGAACACGAGCGTCACATTGAAAATTGTTGTGTTTACATGAGCTACCCTGAACTCGCGCAGTAAAAACAGTATCCAGACGGGCAGCCAGAAGACGAGAAACAATATAGTGACTACAGCGCATGTGACCGCTACACGAATGGCGCGTCTCTGGCGCCTGGCCGCCTGCTCCTTGGTCATTGTCGACTGGACGGAGGCGATGCCGCCGGCTGGGTCAGGACTGACGCTCGCGTTCACCTTTCGCTGACGATGGACGACGACGCCGACGATGCTGCCGTATAGTGTGAGCAGCAAGACGTCCGGAAGAATTATCAACGTCAAACCCATATACACAAAGTGATTTGGGTTGTAGTACACCGAGCAGGAGTGAATTCCACCGACCGCAAAGACCTTCTGTAACATAATGAAATAAAATATATCCGTCGTTGGAGTACAACGGTTTGATTTCATTGAAACCTCTACACAGGTCTTCGTATTTATTAGTTGTTAAGTAATAAAACTGTTTGTGGCTAGGTGTTTCGAATGTAATATTTCAGTTATTTTTGCGTGCGTGGGATATGTGATTGCTATGCTCGGGGTCCATGAAGATGGTTCGTACAATTAAAAATATCGATTTTACCCATGGCTGGAGGGTCAACATTTCAAAGGACTGTAGCTAACGTTGCAATTGTGACATTTTAATTGTTTTTCAATGTATTCGTTAAAATAACAATAATGCCTACAGGTCTGCCTTTGAATGTGTCCAGCAATTATGAATAATGTTCAAATTATGTAAATTTGTTTCTACACCGTATACATGTTTAAGGATAGTAAGACAACAACGCTTGCGCTACTTCCTTTGTCTCACTGAGAAGCCGCGACACATAAAAAAACATGGCATAAACCACATAAACTACACTTCCCAAATGTACGTTTAAGTAATGAAATTAATGTTTATCCAGACACATGGCTGTCTTTTCGCCCCGTGTAAAGCCGAACAACTAAGTGTATTCAATGTAAATATGTAGCGCTGTGCACTTTTATTTATTTCCAATCTGAACAATCTGGTGTTATTTCCTTTGCAGAGTGTAGATCGTTACATGACCGTAACATGAATATGATAAAACATATTTCCTTGGGACAAACTGGAGTGTACACGTAATTATATTATTATCATGTATGTTGAACGCATAGTGAAATAAAGCTCACCTCGATATAGAACCATGGGAATATGAGTTCTACGAAGGTGAGCAGCCAGGCAAACGTCAGTTGAAGCTTCACCATGCCCGGGGTGACGAAGGCACGGAAGCGCGTCGGAAGGACGATTGCGACAAATCGTTCGACGGCTACAAGCATGACGGAGTTGATGCCGAGGTACCGCGGCAGGTAGTGGATGATTACGTAGATACGACAGTCAGTATCTGACCAAATGTCGATGTGTAACTTTGCGATGATCCGCTCCGATAAGTAGCAGCTCATGAGGATGTCGCCTGTGAACAAGACAGTTCCGATAATCATAATGTAAACGAAAATCACCTATCTTATTTACATATTAGTTTCCCGGCATAATGGAGGCCCCGTAAAATGATGTTGACGAAGATAATTGTTCAAGCTGCCCTGCCCTAAACCAGGCATAGAATAAGCAGCTGTCAGAAAAGTTACATGGCAACTTTCATCAAGCCTGAAATCCTAAATAATGTTCATATATAAAAGGACGGCCACAAAATAAACCATCGCCGTGACGCGCATCTTCTGTTCTACAAAACAGTGGAATACGTGATGCTTAGTCATGTGTGGGCACACGTCAAACACAACACGTAATTACCAAGAGCATCATATATTCAGGATCATGCAAAACACAACTAGTGAAGCACTGCAAGACCAGTCGTCCTCCAAGAACAGCCGTCAATAGGTGGATGTAATTTGGTTTGATTTCCCGATAACTTGGGGCTATCGGGAATTCCAAAATACAGACGCTTTACCAAACTTCCGTTCTGTGGCTTCCCCGGACAAACTGTGCAATGAGTGTAGTTCCTTTTTATCCTTATTCCAGCTGACTATGTAACGGAACGATGTCTACCGTATAACAGTAATTCCGATTATAGTCTTCGGCGTTCACGCGCCATTTCACAAAGGTATCTTAATATATGTTAACTTAAGTTTCATTCATCCTTTCAGATCACGAATGCAATGACTGAAATGTGCAGAGGTTTACTCTCATTTCTCAGATCCAGTGGAATTAAGCACTGGGTTAATCTTGTTTCTCAGATCTAGTGGAAATTCAGACGGTTTATAACATTTGCTAAAACGTTTAAGATAACTCATCTCTTTCACCGGTGACTTAAGCATGGATATTACTTATACTTAATGGTTATGTGTAGAAAATGTATGGAAATGATGGAAGATGGAAACATATACTATATGCGGATAACTTAATGCATTGTTATCATTAATTAAATGTATCGTTTTTTATTCAAGTCAAACAAATGTCTTTGTACATTAAAAGGATAAATAATAATTAAAACGACATTGATGCCTTTCACACATTAATTTTACGTCACCATATCATACAATATAAAAACGACGACACTTGTAGACACATGTATTTTATATATTATTATCATCATTATTATTATTATGTAGAAGGAAAAGAGTAGTAGTAGTAGTAGATGGAGAGGTTTCAAACTGGAAATTATGTCTAAGACCACAATGATCATTATTAGGACGAATAACATTGTTATAATAAATAAATTATTCCGCAGATTCAGATATGTCTAAAAGGGTTAGTAGCATGGCAACGTGTTTTGTCAAACTGGCTAAGTACGCTATTAAATCTGGGGATATGCACAGGACGACATTCTAGACCTGAAATAAAATATAGCATAAGAACACAATACAAGGAAAATGCCAATAAAAGGTTATGGAACATCAAGCATTCAGAGTAGCGCGCTACTGTGGCTTTAGCGTTAAGGTTTCATTTTAATCTGGATAATATAAATTAACAGTTATGCCTAATTTCGTGTAACTACATTAAATATAAAAAGGTGACACACATAATCCGAAAGGAATACATATAAGAACAAATAAATCGAAACCCGACCTGAGATGTCACTAACTAAATGCATAATATAAATTGGTTTGACACAATCAGATATCAAGATGTAGACGTTTTCTCAATAATCCCAAGTATTTATTTGACTTTCAGTAGATGTACATATGGAATTGATCGGTACTCCATGCGACAGGAAGTGTTTCTCGCCCCGTCTGCTACATCTTTGTTCCACATATGTGAGGGTTCTTGAGGCATGTGCAAGTATGCAACCTCCTTCCTCTTCTTCAAACTACTTTTGTGCCAGAAGTATACCAAGTCCAAACGGGGATGCATCTACATCCAGCTCCGTGTGATTTGTAGGGACTGATTGAAAAATACTATTGAGTTTTTCTATGGATTCCTCCTGTTCTTTTCCCCACTCACAAGGAAACTTGGCCCTCGCTATTCTCCTCACAGTTTCGGTGATGGTCGCAACGTTTGGGAGCTGTGTTGGCTTTTCTCATACCGAAACATAAAATCACGCGAAGTTTACATGGTTTCTTCGGCTTGGGCTGAACAACTATCTGCATGATGTCAAATTGTTCCAGTTTATCCAATTCTTCATGAACGTTTTCTCTGAATTATTCGGTGTCGATCCTGAACTAACTGAACAGTCTCGTCGATTTGAAGCGTAACCTTTATGCTTTTCAATATGTCGAAGACTTGAAATAGATTGCTATATTCTTCACAGAGTTTCGAGTAACGATCATTTGTTTTCACTGGTGGTGTTTCACACATTTCGTTTACTTTCTGGGACACAACCAAGTTGCATAGCTGTCTCGCCACTTAGGAGATTACCTTTTTCCCTCGCCAGTCACATACACTGTGCTCCTGACTGCCATCTGATTTTCTTCGATCTCCTCGTTGAATATTCCAAGAATGTTTATCGTTTTCTTTGGTTTCTTGGTGAGTGCTGGAATCGTCGATTGTGATAGTCACCAGTGATTTGCTTTCACACTTGTGGCAGATTTTCCCTCTGGCTGCACGATGCGCGAATACTTTGCCCAGAAACTGTCGCATTTCTCCTCTTGGTGATTCCTGATTAGTCTGCCTCCTTTCTAGCATGTGGTGTTTGCATTTAATTGACATAATCATCGGAAACGGCTCTCTATCTCTCTCGTCGCCCCGCGCGCTCTCTCTCTCTCTCTCTCTCTCGCTCTCTCTCTCTCTCTCTCTCTTTCTCTCTCTCTCTCTCTCTCTCTCTCTCTCTCTCTCTCTCTCTCTCTCTCTCTCTCTCTCTCTCACTCTCTCTATCTCTCTCTATCTTATAGAGAGAGCCAATAACCATTACTATATGTTTACAAACATTTGTCTCCAATATAGATGGTGCGTTGTAACAATTTGAAGGTGTCATGTTGATAATTGGTTTTCACGAAATTGTGAATTGCCAAGATGTCGGACTGCATTCAGGGCCGTGCCATGATTATTTGGGCGTTGACCCCTGGCCACATTAATACGCTTTGCACGAATATGCAAAAGTTGCAATTCTGAACTGCCCCTAGGTAGCACAGATAAACGTATTTTGTGTGACAATCATGTATGAGTGAGCTTTGTATGCAAACCACTGACTCTTGTGTGTTATTAAACTAGTCACACAGGACGTGCCAGATGGTTATATATGAAGACGGTTCCATATGGATAATACTATTAAACGTTATGTGTCCTTTATTCGCCCATCATTCGCCCGCGTTAAAAAAACACTGTACATGGATTCGACATAAATAATAATCACTTCATGTGGGGCAAACTGTTTCATGTTTGTCGAATTAGCAACGACCACTAAACGATATTGTGTGTGTGTGCGTGTGTGCGCGCGCGCTTGTGTGTGCGGGTGTGTGGGTGCGTGCGTGCGTGCGTGCGTGCGTATGTGTGCATGTGTGTTGTGTGCGCCAAAAAATTCTCTGATAATCCAAGATCATTTAGGTGTACTCACAGGAAACACCAAATACAAACCAAACCCGTTGTGTGTGTGTTGCCTGTGTAAAACGCCTTAGTGGTACTCCAAGATAATTTACGATAAACAACACTGCACATATATTCTGCGTAAATAATAATCACGTCATGTGGTGCAAACTGTTTCGTGTTTGAAATAGATAAAAAATAATTGTCAATATCGAATTAACAACGAGAATTAAACGATAGTGTGTGTGTGTGTGTGTGTGTGTGTGTGTGTGTGTGTGTGTGTGTGTGTGTGTGCGCGTGTGTGTGTGTGTGTGTGTGTGTGTGTGTATTTGTATGTGTGTGTGTGCGTACGTGCGTGCGTGCATTCGTATTTGTGCGTGTGTGTTGCGTGTGCAAAAACGCTCTCTGATAATCCAATATAATTTATGCTCGTAGGAGACACCAAATAATGGCCGTTGATCGACGTCCTGTTTCTGGAAAATTACTGTGTTAGGAACCGACACACACATTCACGCATCATAAATCCTTGATGAAATATTATTACTCTGTGCAAAGCAGCCGACTGTGCTGTGCAGAACGCATCCTCTTTCATCTATCTTATACTAACTGATAACGGCTATTACAATTTGATGGTTGTCGAAAATCAATGACGACGGTTGACAATGGCAACATTTCACGTACCATTAGCCCAGTTCAATTTAATTATAATCCAGCAAGTGTATGTATGTATGTATGTATGAATACTTGTTTGTGCATCAATTAATTACGACATATATAATGAAGACTCACTGATGGCGATGTTGATGAGAAAGAGGTTGGCTGCTAACTTCCTGTTCTCCTTCTTGAACAATACGGCCAGCACGGCGACATTCGACAAGACGCTGGCTATGGTGATGATCGCCATGGTAGCGATGAGGCAGAAGTTGGGCGACGGCATTCCACGGCCTAGCGACGTTGCATTGCCAACGTCGGTGGTGTTTTCATTCTGGTAGCTTGCATTTCGGAATTCAGTTGCGAGAGTTGTGAAGTCGACGTGAAGATTTGGGGATGAGGTTGTCATCGAGTATGTCATATTTAGCTGTAAGAGAATACCATCAGTTACTTACCTACCAACTGACTTACTAACCAATCTACTTACTTACTTATTTACATACAAACTTACTTATGTATCATTTACTTCTACTCTTCGTACCATAGTTGGTGCATAAGGCGACACTTGTTTCAATATATATATATATATATATATTGTTATTTAAAGTTACAAATATGATATATATATATATATATATATATATATATATATATATATATATATATATATATATACATATATATTGTTGCATTAGTCTGTGGTCAAATAGGTTGATCACGTAGTTGAAATGCTGATGTCCGACTTACAAATAGTCTAAAGCTGACGTACCGAATTCTGCTACCGAGCAATGATTCGTCGTCAAGCGTCGATGCCGCTGGTTCCTGGCGTCTGAGCAGTCTGTATACTGCGGCTCTATTATATCCACGGTTATATAGCTGCGTGCGGCGTTGTGCAATTAAATGATGGTGCAATCGTATAGCGCAACTCACATGCACGAAAGTTGGTGTCAGTAGCTTACAATCTTCACATCATTAATTACAAACACACACACACACACACACACACACACACACACACACACACACACACACACACACACACACACACACACACACACACACACACACACACACACACACACACACACACACACACACACACACACACACACACACACACACACACACACACACACACACACACACACACACACACACAAACAGAAAGTTTGTCAAGAAAGTATATAATTAACAAATATGGGTAAGAATGTGTTATTCCGCATTGTTATCAATGCAAGACAAACACACATGTACTTATAGTTTTTTTTAACTAGAATTGAGTGCATTATGCATTTTGTAAACATTGGTAAATAATTTCATATAATCTATGGTTGGGCAAACATTTTATTCCGAAAATGCCAGTTTTGACGAACTATTTTTTATTGTATGTAGACAATAAAACAGTTCCATTCAGCTGTGTAATTTTTAGAGTTTTTTATTCGGATTTTGTTGATTTTCCCCTGAATCAAAGTGTTTTCCTTCTCCGGGTAAAACAACTGGGGTTTCACGTCCTTTAAATACTGGTTCTGGTTGGGAAGGCATTGCAGTATATGTACACTCTGATGTATCAATGGTTGTTTCTTTCACATAAATTGGATACCTTGACATCGCGACATGTTGAAGTGGAACAACATCAGCACCATGAGCACAGTCAGAAGTATTACAGAATGCAGTGTCCAAAAAGAAATTGTGAAATTGTCACCAGTCTGCTGCCTGCCTGCCTGCCTGCCTGTCTGCATGCCTGCCTCCCTCCCTCCCTCCGTCCCTCCGTCCCTCCCCCTCCCTCCCTCCCTCCCTCCCTCCCTCCCTTTCTTCAATTTCAGATCCTTTTAGTCAATATAATTTAACTTGTGCCAGAATGCTTGTAGCGCAACTGCACCAATTATATTCTTAGAGTTGAGACATAAGTTAAGCAAGCGATGAATCACTGTTGTATCATGCTGGCGGCGAACAGTGAAGATGGTTTCCAGGATGTCACGTTTCTTGCAGTGGAATGAATCCTCCTGATCTGAAAAAGAACAGCCAACAGCCTGATCAATTTGGATAAACATTTACTATGTTTACGATTGTGCATGTTTAGGGCCTCTGATGTTTCATTTCAAAACAAGGCAAAATGCTTTTCAATTCCGTAAAAAAAAATTCCGTTTCAAATCACGAATTATCCCTTTCAAAAAGACTAGCGGTCAACCAGACAACGAACGGAAGGAAGTTTTATTTACTATTTTTAGCGCCAGCATAACTCGTTTGCTGATGCGTGCCGACGATTGACATGAAACTATCGCACGAAATGTACATTATGCACCTCTAATTACTGTTTAAATGTCACATAAACATGTAAATGATAGAAAAGAAATCATGATGATCCACAAATGCTTTCTCGGAACACATTTATTATTCTTCGAATCGTGCGGCATCGACTAAAGGAGCTGCAATTTGGTATATTCGCTTTGTCAATCATAACCACGCGCGATTAATCCAATATATAAACGCATATCTTTGCCAAGCTTTATATCAGTATATAAACCATTGTATCATCATTTCAGTTGTATTAAACAAGTTTTAATTGTTCGCAAATAAAATTTACAAGGGGGGCTTAAGATGAAGGACGTCGTAATTGTGAACACCCGTCACCAGAACCATTTGTCGGTGTCCATAGCGGCCGCGTTCATTTCAGTGAATTCAGTCCGTTTATTAATTACGCGTAATTTTGTTATTGAACCAAAACACCAAATGAGGCGGTTCGCATTTGCTGAACAGCATGTCGTATTAGAGCCAGCAGCTTGTTGCCACGGCCCGTTAATTGCGTTTTCGTATGCTTTTTTGAAAGCCTACTGAACTCGTAACGTTCCAGTTATCAAAGAGAAATTTAACACATTAACAGATAATATAATGAAGTTTTGTGGTGTCAATTTTATTCCAAAGCAGCTAATAATAACGTCTGGTGGACATGCAGAAATAAGGGCAATTTCTGTGGAAAACCCTTGCCCAAGCCTATATAGTCCAGCTATTAGCAATTATGATAATTTCAACTTCTAATACAGTCGTTGTGAGAACTACCTTTTAGAATTAATGTCATATACTCCAGTGTAAAATGTTTAAGAGTTGTGTTGAGGCAAGTTGTGTTGTATAATTTTAATGTTAGTCACTGTTAGTTAAATGTTTAGCGTTTAGCTTAGTGGTACTCATTTGTGAAACCGTAACCATTCTCATTGTATTTCTAATTTCGATCACAGTTTATACTCAGACTATTAGTTTCATAGCAATACCAATGAAATACACTTTAAGTTAACGGTCTTATTTATAATAGTAATGTTAGTTAATTAGTTAGTAAGTTAGTTAGTTAGATAGTTAGTTAACGAAGTATAAGCAACCGTATAAACTATCAAGGTGGCTTGTACGCCAACGATCTGTCGGGTCTTAGTTCAGGTCTCCATGATTCAATCAATATTTTATATAATTTTGTTATGTATAATAACTGTATTCTTATTTTTATGGCTTGATCTTAAACATGCATATCCTATCTGGTATTGGTTCAGGTATCCATGGATCAATCAACATTTCATACACAATTGTTGTGCATTATAAAGTAATATATAACTATTTTCATGGGTATATTTTGAATAATATACTGTCTCTTTATCTCACTATATATATATATATATATATATATATATATATATATATATATATATATATATATATATATACTCATTCACTCACTCACACATTCTCTCTCTCTCTCTCTCTCTTTCTATCTCTATATCCCTTTCTGTCTCTGTCTGTCTGTATGTCTCTCTTTCTCTCTCTCTCTCCTCTCTCTTTCTCTCTCTCTCTCTCTCACTCACTCTCTATTCCCGCATCATGTTTCCATCCCATGATCCCATTTTTCTTTGGGCATACTCTTTTCCAATGCCCCACCCCGTCTCAATTCGTGCTTACCAAACTCTCATCTGCATCATATTCCTCCTGGCAGCCTATGTCATTCATTCCTGTATACCGCCTCCATATCAGTAGCCCCCCTTTGTCAAGGTCCGTACATAGGCATACCCAAGAACGTTTCATTAGTATATACCAATGCCCGTATAAGCACGTAGACGTGTCTAAGTACGCATGTATACCACAGATCACTCGAAGTCATTCTATCAACTACCATAGTTACCGGTCTAATTACCCTATCAACTTATGTCACATTTAATTACACGGCATATTAAATATCGCTGTGGTTTTCGGTTTCTACGACAGCATACTATTTCAAATGCACGAACCATCAGGATTTTGTTTCAATTCGCTGATAGCATGCCTGCTTATTTAACTTGGTGGTGCATTTAGCACATCACATATGAAAAGGACTACTTAACCATTGCATTGAACATTCCACATCTAACCATGTTAGAAGATGTGCCCAAGAGTATAACGAATTTGCTGCTCTACATAGGCTAGCACTATTCCGCCAAATGATTGTGCCTTAATGCCAAGTATAATTTGGTACGACGGTAATTAAGTCTTGATATCAATTGATGTAAATAATATTATTAATAAATGCTAGTTAGTAATCGCAATGTACATGTACTAAATGGGTATCTACAATACATATTACTGAAACATTCGCGAAAAATTAATAAAACATTACACCTGCTTGTCAACATCTCCATGTGTGCAGGTCTTCTACTATTTGCCTGTGCTAATATGGAACGGCTGACGGTGTGTCCTATGTGTGTTGTTGTATTGCGAGGAAAGGTAATTCAATAAGTGGGCAAGGAAGGCATTGGCTTATCGTTAGTAAAAAATGTTTTCGTATATGTGTAACCCTCCCTCCTTGTTTTTAAACATATTCACGCTGCTACTATTTACACAGTATGTAGCTAATTTGTTCCATTGATGTATTGTCCTATATGAGAACAAGTACTTCCTGATATCCAATCTACACTGTTCCTTTGCTAATGTTACCTCATGTCCTCTAGTATTACTATTTTTCTTGAGTGAGACCAAATATTTCTATACATATTTTCATACCCATTCACTTTTTTAAGCACTTCAATTTGATCTCCTCTTAACTCCCTTGTCGCTATGGTTGTTAAACCACATTGCTTTAGTATTTATTCATCAATAAGGTGTCAGGTCTCATTTCTGATATAATTTTAGTTGTTCTCTTCTGTATTCTTTCAAGCGTATATAATAAGAATTATAGAGGTCCTAAAACTTATTTCCAGCTTGAAACCTCTCCATCTACTACAATACGCTGTCTTCTATCAGTAAGCCATTTCTCTATCCAGTCGATTTTGCCACCACCGATACCATGGGCTTTTGAGTTGTAATCTTTGATTGAATAATTTTAGCAAGATTGCAATCCAAGGCAAAGGCCCATATAGCAAGTGGACAAGGAAGCCATTGGCTTATCGATATACCAACATTATAAATCTATGTTTACTCCGCCCTCCTGATATATGTGTCAACCTTGTTTTTAAACATATTCACGCTGCTAGCAGTTAAACATTATGTAGATAATATAACTTTTGCTCCATATAAATATATATTATAAATCTCTGTCAACAGGACTGTTGTTGTTGATGTAAGTCGTTTCGTATAATATTGCAATTTTTATACAATTTTCAATTTTCTACCCATCTTGCTTCAATCAATGGAGGCTCCCTTAGTTCAAATCTTAATACAATGCTGAATGTTATTTATTATTTAGAAGGTTTATAGCGTGCATAAAGCATAACATGTCTCACTTAGTAGCTTTATGTATATTCATTACTATGATGACAAATATGAGCTTTCTAAGGTATCGTTGTCATGCAGTGTTAGAAAAAAATCATAACCAATTGGATAATCACCCCAGGCTCATTAAATATGAAAGACATATGCCGCTGTATCAACCAAGGGTGCACTAAGCTCGCCAAACAAACGGCTTGTAATAGCAATGTATGCCGATTGGCTCACACATACACGTGATCAAGACCGACAGAGCAGGCGGCAATGGTTATATAAACAAAAGCACAACATCACTACGCAAATCGCATACAAATGATATTTCCCAAAGACACCCAACCCCTGGTAGAAAGTAGTTAGCACACTCTTGTTCCTAGCACCACACATATTGATCGAGTAGATAACATGTGTTGATGTTGCTGCCCAACGTTGCAGCCAGATGTTTACGCATCGCCATTGACGGATTTATGTAACTCTCCTAAGCACTGACTACCCTAGTTCAACTGTGCTTTAATTACTTATGTGGGAAGACCTCATTCCAGTGGAAAGGAGACACCTCCTCGTCGAAAACAATGGCCTGAATAATATGCGGTGTGCTTATTTAGTCTAGTCAGGTAGCTGAGAAGTTTACACTGGAAAAGCTGAACTGTCAGTGGAAGCCAACCATCAGGTGTTCGGTAAATGAACAAAAGTGCGCCAGGAAGAAAGTTGCAAAATCGCAAGGAGAGAAATGTCTGTAACGGGCACAGTGGGGAGTCTGATATGCGTAGGAGTGTGGTCTGCCGCCACTAATTCGCCGGAGGAATGCTCTCCCGCAGTAAACAACACCCGCCGCCCGCTTCAGCACCCTGCAGGGAACTGTAGTTGTATTTTGCTTGCCTGTAAACCTTTATTCATACGCTATGTATAATTCGATTCCGAGAAATGTATCCACGACGTTGTTCCAATTTATAAGGAGCCCTAATTGATGCAGTAAATTCACCAAAGTGCAGTAGCACACTCATGGAACGTGGGATCACACATATAAAGAAATAATATAAGTATTCAACCACCGTGAGACCCTTCCTGATCATTGTACATTTAAACGCCTGCATCAAACGACAAAATATCCCAGCCGAGGTACAAAAGGAAATTTTGTAAATTACATGATTACCCAGGTCAAACTGTAACCCTGTAAACCGCTTGTTATCCTCACTAATCCTCACTGAACGATAGGCTGATTTCAAACCGACTTTAGATAAATAGTTACCTTGTCGTACAAGGGATGTGCATCATATATATATATAGTCTGAAATGTTTCAGATGACTCCATTTCCCACAGGCCGGCAGCCATCATGGATCAGCCGTACACCCCTCCATGTTTGGGGATAGCCCTTAATGGACTAACCAGATCAGGACTGTTATAGCAAATAAGGTAATCTCCATTACATTTCTGTTAGAATATGTTGTTTTACTAATTCATAATGTTTACTCCTCGGCGAAGCTGAATGATGATTTCCCACTTCCACTAGTACAAGAATCGCATCACTGTTTGCAAAGCCCTTAGTTAAACCTTGTAACAAAACAAGTACTGTCTGAGTCATCTGTCAACTCAACTCGCCATGTTCCAGCCGAGATACAAAAGGAAATTTGGTAAATTACATGATTAGCCAGGTCAAGCTGTAACCCTGTAAACTGTTATCCTCACTAATCCTCACTGAGCGATACACTGATTTCAAACCGACTTTATGTATATAATAACCTTGTTGTACAAGGGATGTGGCATCGTCTATAGTCTGAAATGTTTCAGATGACTCCAAAGTGGCATAATCATTTACCCCATTTCCCACAAGCCGGCTGCAATCATGAATCAGCCTTACACCCCTCCAGGTTTGGGGATAGCCCTTAATGGGCTTACCAGATCAGGAATGTTATCGCAAATAAGGTAATCTCCATTACATTATTGATAGAATATGTTGTTTTACAAAGTCATACATTTACTCCCCGGCGGAGCTGAAGGAAGATCCCACTTCCACTGGTACAACAATCGCATCACTGTTTACAAAGCTAAATCCCTTAGTTGAACCTTGTAACAAAAAGTACTGTCTGGGTCATCTGTCAACTCACCTCGCCATGCCTCTAAATTAAGATATGGCACGTGGTTTACTGCAGGTATATCCTATGTACGGAAGGCATTAGTAAGACCCTGTCAGTGGATGGTGGAGGAATGGGTCTGACCACACCCTCGTTAAGAACAGGCGTGTACACATTTACGATCCGTGTAACCACATCCACGTAGAGTAATGTACATCTTACAAAATACCTGCCATCAACTGTCAGTGACCTTGTAAGTGGCACTGACATAGGGTGGGTAGAAGGCGACGGTCTAGCGCTGCTACGACCAGCACGAGGGGTTAACTGAATGGTGTGCAGGTTGGGGATAACGAATGTTTTGGCTTGCCTGCAATGTTCTGTATTCCCTGTCGTAGAAATACACGGATACATTTTCGTATATCTGAGTTAGCTGATAAATCTTAGTTGTGTAAGACAAATAATCAATTACCCCTTGGTAACCCAGTTTACCCTCGCCCAGAAGTGTATGCAGGATGGCCAGATTAGAATTGGACCACTGGGACAGGGCCTCAAGTTTTGGCTTAACTCCGGACTTAATAATAGCTTGTTTGCCCTCCTCCACCGTATCCAACTTCCTCCTCCACCGTATCCCTTCCCTCATAATTTACGATATAGTGGCATGCATTTCCAGACTTACCATTCGCTGTTGACAGCATATGGATCTGAGGATCCGGCCATGTACCTAGCAATGTCACTGAATGACGTCAATAAGTGTGGCTGGTCTCCAGCATTGGTTTGCGGCTCGCATTGTATCGAAGCGTCGCCTAGATTGGCTGCGTGGACATTTTTAACAACACCGTTTATAGTCGTCACTGCTTGTCCCGCCTTGCATCGCGCATAGGTGATCGGCCATCACTCGAGTGTCCGTGTCGGCAGTTGCTGCAAACATTTGTCGATGTTGCAGAGTCTGTTCGTTCCCGCTGGATATTGCAGCCTGAATTGGTTAGTCCCACGTGGCCGCGACGGCTATGTTCTTTTCGGTTGACGTTCTCGACGTCTGTGTTTGCCAAGGAAGCTTTTGTTTGCAACAAATCATATCTGTCCAGCAGCGTCAACGCTTCCATTGAGTTGAACACCTCTTTATTGATTAGAAGAAACATAACGTACAAGGGAAAACAGTTAATTATACCTCTGTATAAAGCAATAGTTAGACCTCATTTAGAATAATGTATACAAGCATGGAGACCATATCGTAAGAAGGATATAGATACGCATACAAAGGAGAGCAACTAAAATGATTTCAGAACTGAAAGACCTTAGTTATGAAGAACGCCTGAAA
>BSQZ01000013.1:4264781-4269781 GCA_033239005.1 Lamellibrachia satsuma | reverse complement strand
GAGAAAATGGTATGTTTTGTTCACTATTTGTCGGACAGAAAGCAAACGTGTGTTCGCTGTGTGGCAGTATAGCTCACTTGAGCAGTGTCTGTCCCCTTCTTACCAACACTAAGACACACAACAACCAATTCCCCCGAGTTAATGTCACTAGCAGGCAAACAGATTTTCAGGGTAGGCCCAGGGTTAATGTAAGCCAGAGAGAAGTTTGCAATAACTACAAATCCGAGCGCGGCTGATCGATGCAGAATTGTAGGTTTCTGCATTCGTGCGTGTTTTGCAGGTCACCACATGCCAGTGTATCCTGCCCAACCAGGCCATATGGTAGGAACATGTCCGATAGACACCGAACTAAGACACCCCACAATACCACTAGATCGAAACAGTGACTAGTAAAAACAGGCACTACTGACGGACAGACTGTGACTCCTACACAAATAGCTAAAAAGGGGACGAACACATTTGGCGGCCAGACAGTGACTCCCACACCCATTTTCATAGAGAGACTGGAGGGGAGCTAGTGGGGCAACCAGATGTGACAAATCTGATCACATGTTTAAGGGAGGGTTCTTAACTGGAATTAGTGAGCCACCAATGGCCAGTTTCAACACAAAATACAAAATGCTATAAGGGAAGTTAGTAAAGGAGAATGTATCTTAATGGGATATCTTAATCATGGACACATACAATGGAAATCTCTAGAGAGTACAGGGGTTGAGGACCAACAATTTATATTTTTAATTCAGGAGTGCTTTCTTACTCAGCATGTGCTAGAACCAACCAGGGGAGAATGTATTAGATATAGTTTTGTCATCACAAAAAAATAGTGGACAATGTAAAATTCATGAACCACTGGGTAACAGTGACCACATTCAAATACATTTTGACATTAATGTAAAACCAGAAAATATAGGAGAAACTTCCACAAAGGTAACTATAAAGATATAAGAAAATACTTAGCAAAGCTAATTAGAAAATTTAAACGAATATTTGAAACAGAATTGGCAATTAATATAAAAAATTACAGCAAGAGTGTCTATGCTTATGTAAAGAGTAAATAGAAAGTTCGAGTCGGACCACTGAAAAACAATAGTGGAAACATAATTTCAGACGGGTTTCAAATGGCACAGGTCCTGAATGAGTATTTCGGCTCATTTTTTACCACAGAAGATATCAGCTCACTTCCAGTTCCAGTACTAAATTTGAGGGCAGTAAATCAGAACATGTAGGATAGTTATTTGTAACTCCTGAAATGATAGCACAGAAAATTAAGAAGATGAAATATAATAAATCACCGGGAGTTGATGGAATATCACCAAAACTGCATAAGGAAATTGCTGAGCTAATTAGTACACGACTTGCAAATTTTTTTAACTTGTCACTAGAAGAAGGAATAGTTCCTTCAGAATAGAAACATTACGCCGCTATTTAAGCACGGATCGAGGAACAAACCACAAAATTACAGACCAGTGAGTTTAACATTAGTTGTATGGAATTCCTAGTAAAACATAAATTATTAAATACATCTCAACATGTGTTCCTAAAAGCAAAGTCTTGTCTAACCAATCTTTTATCTTTTTTGTAAGCAATTACAAAGTGGGTAGATGACTGGTCACCAGTGCATGTTTTCTACTTAGATTTTCAGAAAGTCTTCGATAAAGCGTCACATCAAAGATTGTTACTTAAACTAAAATCGCATGGTAATTATATAATCAACTGGATAGAAGAGTGGCTTACACACAGAAGATAAAGATTAATAGTAGATGGAGATATTTCAAACTGGAAATATATATATATATATATATATATATATATATATATATATATATATATATATATATATATATATATATATATATATATACATATATATATATATATATATATATATATATATATATATATATATATATATATATATGTATATATATATATATATATATATATATATATATATATATATATACATATGTATATATATATATACATATGTATATATATATATATACATATATATATATATATATATATATATATATATATATATATATATATATATATATATATATATATATATATATATATATATATATATACATATATATGTATATATATATATATATATGTATATATATATATATATATATATATATATATATATATATATATATATAAATGATTTGGAAGATGACATATCTAGCAAAATACTGATATTTGCAGATGACACAACAGTATTCAGAAAGGTTACTAATTTTACAGATAAACAAAGTGTACAGGATGATCTAGATCAATTAGTTAAATGGTCAGAAAAATGGCAAATGTTACTACATTTTGGGAAGTGTAAATGCGTACACAAATGACTTGGAAACATGGACGAAGAATATAAAATGGGGGATGCTGTACTAGGTAGAACCACACAAGAAAAGGACTTATGAATAATATTTAGTGCTGACATGAAAGTTTCAGAGCAATGTGGGATTGCTGCTTCGAAAGGAAATCAAATTCTAGTGTTAATTAGGAGAACTATCACGTATAAGGAAAAACAGCTAATTGTAATTAGACCACATTTGGAATGTTATATTCAAGGATGGAGGCCGTATCGTAAAAAAGACATAGACAAGCTAGAAAGAATACAACGAAGAGCAACTAACATGATTCCAGAATTGAGAGACCTTAGTTAGGAAAGTCGCTTATTACAATGTGGTTTGACAACACTAGATACCAGGAGACTAAGGGGTGAACAATAGAAGTGTTTAAAACAGTGAACGGTTGTGAGGATGTTGATAGGAATATCTTCTTTAAACTTAAAGAAGGCAGTAGAACCAGAGTACAAAAAGCAGCATTAGCTAAGGATCAGTGTAGGTTGGACCTGAAAATGTACTCTTTCTCATAGACGGTAATAAATGAATGGAACAAACTGCCAAATGATGGTGTTAATGCTAGTAGTGTGAATATGTTTAAAAATAGAATTGACAAATATCTTATAAGGGCGGGCTACGTATAAATGAAATTTTTTTTAGACTATCGATAAGCCAATGGCTTCCTGGTCCACTTGCCATCTGGAACTTGATGTTTGGGATGGCAATCTTGTTAAATATTGTTAAAGTTTGGAAAGTCTAAATAACTTGTCAGCAAAGGCCCAGCCCGAAATAGTCAGTCGACTAATAATGAAAGAAAGGGTTCCTGGTAGGTCCATTCAGAACACCCGCCCCCTTTCACTGTAGAGGATAAGTCCCCTGGGTTTAGCCGAAGGCACTTATTCCGGGAAGATGCGTCTCATTGTTGATTTATCCGCCCCACATACCAGTGACAAACATACTAGTTTAAATGAGCTGATCAACAAAGAGGAATACTCTCTGCCCTACGTTAAATTAGATTATGCTATGCAGGGGATCCTAGATAGGGATCAGGGATATTGGTTATGTAAGACTGACAAAATAGATGCGTTTAAGCAGATGCCGAGCCATCCATCACTGTGGCATCTATATGGAGTCAAGTGGAATGGAGAATATTTCGTCTATACTAGGCTAGTTTTTGGCAGCCTTCCAGGCAAAACATTGTTGACTGGCTTTCACAAGTGATTTGTTGGATAGCCCAACATAACTATGGAATTAATTTTATGTTACAATTGTTAGACGACTTTCTAACTATAGATCCACCCAATGCCACGGCAGAGAAAACAATTATATTTAAGAGGCTACGTGTCCCAATAGCCCCGCATAAGACCTTGGGACCTACTGTACAGTTGTAATATTTAGGGATAATCCTCGACACTGACAGAATGGAAGCCAGGTTGCCTGATGATAGACTTATCAGAATAATCACTATACTGGATATGTTAAAAAAATAATCACATTATTTCAAAGAGGGAGCTGTTGCGCTTACTGGTTCACCTAAATTTTGCTTCCAGAGTAATTCCACAAGGTCGAAGCGTTGTACATTATCTCTTATATTTGGCAGCCTCTGTAAAACAATTACATCACTATGTGAGTCTCAACAAAGAATGTCTCAGTGAGTAAAGCAGTTGACTTTACACGGTACACATATGCTGCTGTCACGGTTGGATATGGTGGTTTCTTTTGGAACAGGTGGTTTCAGGGCAGCTGGCCTGCAGAGTTAATGCTCAAAGATAATGAGCAGCTGTCTATGGCATTTTTGGAGCTGTACCCTATTGTAGTATCAGCTATAATATGGGGAGCGGAGTGGAAGGGCAAGAAAATTATCTTCTACTGTGATAATGAAACTACTGTCCATATCATTAACAAGGACATATATAAAGTCCAACCAATTATGAGGTTAACGAGACGCCTAACTGGGGACTTTATAATTATTGTTAAACACATTCCAGGTATTAATAGTAACATTGCTGATGCATTATCTCGGTTCCATATCACCAGATTCAGACAGCTCGCACCTGGTACAGCATTCAAACCCTTCCAGTGTACAATGCCCTCGGATGTGGTGTGGTATTAGGTAGCATAGTTGACCAGCTATGGGATACGTCAATAAAAAGGTCTACCTGGACAGTATATGAAGCAGCATTTAGAAGATTTGCAGATATGTATCCAAGCGGAAGCCTGAGTCCTGCACACCCGACTATATCTACTTTTTGGCACACTGTTTTAGTTTCTTACATATAAAATAAAATACCATAAAGATATTGCTAGCAGGCATTAGGTTTGCATATATCAAGACAGGTTTTCACGATCCATGATGTTTTGTAAATGGCCAGCCATTCCTGCGTTTGCATGTTATTCTAAAAGCACTAAAGAAATTGCAGGATAATGTAATTAAACCCTGGGTACATATTACGGCAGAAATGTTAAATAAAATGTGTAATGTTCTAAGATCAGGTTTCTTAGGCCCATATGAAGATGTATTCCTAGAGAGACAGCTTTCTTTGGATTTTTAAGTTGTGGAAAATTCACAAATCAAATTCACACTTTTGACCCTCTAACATATTAGAGTATAGGTGACATACAGTTTCATATTCATTAAAGGTA
>BSQZ01000013.1:4159781-4259781 GCA_033239005.1 Lamellibrachia satsuma | reverse complement strand
AATGTTTTGGTCATTTCATTGCATTAAACATTGCATTATATTGCACCAGTGCATTTTAATTATATTGACTGCTCGCATCATGATCACATGCAGCTGATCACATTTGCGAAGGTTCGATTCATATAGACAGTGCAGGATGTCATATACCTGCTTAACGTTTTGTTTTGCAATAATAATAATAATAATAAGTAACAGTTTGGGATTGTACATGTGTTTTGGCATTTTTCTGAGAAATAATGTTTAGCATACATTGCGAATGTAGACCATGTGTACAAGTAATACTCTACTTTGACTGCATTTGGAGTGTCATTATAATTGTATGTTTAATACATTGCTTTGTGAATTATTGTTTGATTTTATAAGTAAATATTTAATTTTGCTATTGTGTCATACTTAAAATTATTATTACTAAATATATACAGTAAAATTTGTATTGTTGTAATTTAAGAATAGTGTATATTTATAAGATGTTGACATTATATGAAAGGCCATAAAATACACTGATCACATTAATATCATCATCTTTAATGCTAATAATATATGGTGTATTTGTAGCCGACAAGAGAAGCAATGACAAAGACGTGTCACCGACGAGAAAGAGAGGTGACACTGCATTACGACTGAAATAAACTAATGAACCACGAACATATTTATGTAAGTTATGTTCACTGATGCCTCACAGGTATGATAGGGTAGAATGGATAATTGTTATATGCAATTGCCTATAAATTAGAATTATTAGAACATATGACATAGTTAATAATTGTTTATTTCATATGTATCGTTTGACCATAAACAACTTTGTAATATATAGTTTTTTTTTCTTTTCAGACAAAAAGGAAATCACGGCCTTCGTTAATACATCGATGCCAGCATGTTTGCAGTATATTGTCAGCCAGCGTGCCTACCCGAAACACGAGCCCAACTGGAGTAACACAGGAGTAAGACAAAAAAAAACATTCTTAACAACTGTTTGGTTGCAATGTCACTCTGAATTGGCACACATCCATATTATCTTTTATAGCAGTCCATACAAAAACAAAGCACTTTATACATCACCTCATGGCTGACTAGTTCATTCCACATCACTTCGACTTGTGTGGGTTGTAACGCCAACAAAATCCTTTTCCGTTTTCGATCTGTTAGTTGCTTTGGGTGGCAATTTTATTAAGTCTTGTTTGAAATGATCCCTATGTAACTCAGTAATTGTGTAGGGGACATCACATTCCGCTATAATAATGTTCACATACCGCAGGACTGGGGTAACATTCAACTCCATTTATCAAGGGGGTGCAATTTTTGGTGAGTCTCAAGGTGTGTCAATTAAATTTGGAGGTCCCAAAGGGGGGTGCAGTTTTTAGTGAGCCTCATTATGATGGGAGGTCCCAAAGGGGGGTACAGTTCGAAGTCTTTGGTGAGCCTCAAGGTGATTGAAGGTCCCAAAGGGGGTGCAGTTTTAGGTGAGCCTCAATGTGATGGGAGGTTCCAAAGGGGGGTAAAGTTAGATGGTTTTGGTGAGCCTCAAGGTGCTTGGAGGTCCCAAAGGGGGGTGCAAATTTTGGTGAGCTTCAATGTGATGGGAGGTCCCAAAGGGGGGTACAGTTTAAAAAGAGATTTAACAAGATTTGCCATCCAAGCCAAAGGCCCAGATGGTAAGTGGACAAGGAAGCCATTGGCTTATCGAGAGTCCAACAATGTTCATCTACTTATAACCCGCCCTCCTGAGATATGTGTCAACCTTGTTTTTAAACATATTCACGCTGCTAGCAGTTACACAATCTGTAGACAATTTGTTCCATTCATTTATTGTCCTCTGTGAGAACGAGTGCTTCCTGATGTCCAATCTACATTGATCCTTTACTAATTTTACCTCATGTCCTCTAGTTTTCCTATCCTTCTTGAGTGAGAAAAACATATTTCTATCAATATTTTCATACCCATTCAATATCTTAAAAACTTCAATTTGATGTCCTCTTAACCTCCTTGTCTCTAGAGTTGTTAAACCAAATTCTTTCAGGCGTTCTTCATAACAAAGGTCTCTCAGTTCTGGAATCATTTTAGTTGCTCTCCTTTGTATGCGTTCAAGCGTATCTATATCCTTCTTACGATATGGTCTCAATGCTTGTATACAGTATTTTAAATGAGGTCTAACTATTGCTTTATAAAGAGGTATAATTAACTTTTTCCCTTGTATGTTATGTTTCTTCTAATCAATCCAAGAATGTTATTACCCTTTGAAGCTGCAATACCACACTGCTCTGAAACTTTCATGTCAGCGCTTATTGTAACTCGTAAGTCCTTTTCTTTTACAGTAGTACCCAGAACAGTATCTCCCATTTTATAGTTTACATTCAAGTTCCCATGTCCTGTGTGTAGGCATTTACATTTCCCAAAATTGAACAACATCTGCCATTTCTCAGACCATTTCACTAATCTGTCTAGATCGTTTTTGTAAATGTTGTTTATCACCATCAGTATTAACCTTTCTAAACAGTTTTGTGTCATCCGCAAATTTCAGTACGTTACTTGTTATATTGTCGTACAAGTCATTGATATAAATTAAGAATAATATAGGTCCTAATACTGATCCTTGAGGTACCCCAATCAAAACCGATTTCCAATTTGAAACTTCTTCATCTACTACAACTCGTTGTCTTCTGTCAGTCAGCCACTGTTCTATCCAGTCCGTTATGCTATCCCCGATACCATGGGCTTATAATTTAAGTAGTAATTTTTGATGTGGCACTTTGTCAAAAGCTTTCTGAAAATATAAATAGATAATATCTACTGGCGGTCCCACGTCTATCTACTTAGTGATTTTTTCCCAAAAAACATAACATATTTGTTAAGCATGACCTCGCTTTAAGGAATCCATGTTGAGATGAATTTAATAATTTATGCTTAATGAGGAAGTCCACCATATGGTCTTTAATTAACCTTTCTAATAATTTACAAATCACTGACGTTAAACTCACTGGTCTGTAATTCTCTGACTTATTTCTCGAACCATTTTTAAATAATGGTATTTAATGACAAGTTGAATACTCTTGCAAGTGGTATACTGATTTGTTCTACTGTTTCCATTAGTAATTTTGGAGGAATCGATCGAAGTCTTTGGTGAGCCTCAAGGTGATTGAAGGCCCTAAAGGGGGTGCAGTTTTTGCTGAGCCTCAATGTGATGGGAGGTCCCAAAGGGGGGTACAGTTGGATGTTTTTGGTGAGCCTCAAGGTGATTGGAGGTCCCAAAGACGGAACAGTGTTTAGAACGGGAAGCGCAAGCACTACGACAAAACAGGGAGCTCCTGAAATTGCAAACTGACATTGCCATACCTGAAGCGTGGGCGAAGGTCTATGATGACAACACGCGATCTATCCGAAAGAGGGCGCCACTTGAGCTGCTGTGTGTCGCATATTAACAGCGCTTACTCTGACAGGCGGCGCCAATGGATGTGAACGAGTCTACAAGGCAGCCGCCTCAATGCACGGACGAACAACCTGAACTTGACAATTCCGTTTCAGATAGAGCTGATGAACTTTGACGTCGACCCCCTGAAGTATTGTAGGTTTGCTAGGGCGTTCGATAACAAAGTCAAAGAGACTGTTGATGACAGTGTCAAGCTAGCCAGGCTTATGCGAATATGTGTTGGTGAGGCTAGTAAGGTGATTGAATCATGTGTCGTAATGGAGTCTAATGTAGGATATAAGAGGGCAATGGAGCTGTTAGATGACATGTTTGGCAATACATACACTGATGTAGATGCATGGATTAAGAGGGTGACAGTTGGCCAGGTAATTTCCCCAAAGGACTGTGATGACCTAAGATAATCCACAGACGAGCTTAGAAATTGCGGTGAACCATTTAAAGCAATGGGGTACATCTCCGAGATCAGCTCTCAGAAAGAAATGGTCAAGATTGTCGAAAGGTGCCAATGTACTTGCGTACCAGTTGGCTAAAAGAAGTGGAGTCGACAAGAAAGAGGATCCATGTGCCGCTAGTCATAGAGCAACTAATAGCCTTTGTAGAAGAAGCCGCTACAAAAAGCAATGACCCGGTGTACGGTCAGGTGATCTACTCACCACATGAAACGAGACAAGAAACTCTGTTTTATTTGTTTGCGTACCGGACATTACTCCGCAAATTCTAAGATAACGCATATTTGCTCTGTCAAGGGTTGCGCACGGAAACACACGTAATTTCTACATGAATATAATCATGCCACAATCAAACAGAGCATGAACAGAGCCAAAGTGTCGACAACTTTGTCAAACAAGCCGAGGAGGACGTGACGATACCACTGGGGCCAGCATCGTCAGGGTAGCCTTACCAATAGTACCTGCCCGTGTGAGAGCAAGCAACCCGTTGAGGTATGTTGAGACGTGCGCCTTGCTGGACACCGGATCAACCGGACACCGATCAATCGACTATATATATATATATATATATATATATATATATATATATATATATATATATATATATATATATATATATATATATATATATATATATATATATATATATATATATATATATATATATATATATATATATATATATATATATATATATATATATATATATATACATATATATATATATATATATATATATCCGAATCCACTTTCACAACGTGTTATTTGAAAAAGTGTATGTATGTATGTATGTATGCATGTATGTGTGTATGTATGTATGTATCTATGTATGCATGTATGTATGCGTGCATATATGTATGTATGTATGTATGCATGTGTATATGTATATATGTATGTATGTATGCATGTATGTATGTATGCATGCATGTATGTATGTATAGTTGTGTGTACGTATGTTACATTAATATATATATATATATATATATATATATATATATATATATATATTCCATGTAAAACAACTGTACAGTTCAGCATACGATATCATTGACATGACATATTTCAAAGAGAGATGAATTAACTGGACAAAAATACAAAGTCAAGTATAGGAAATACTACTAAAATAATTGTCTCAATATATAAACGTGTTGAACTCTATATGTTCATGTATTTCAATATTTATGTAAACCTCAACTACAAAAGTTCCAGAAGATATAATGTAATACATATTACAAATAAATGTTTAAGGATTTGCATAATTCCAAAACATAGACACTGCGTCTAAATGTGATTGTTCGCTGTTTTGATTTCCTGGCTAATTTTGGCAAATTTTTCCTTCTGCCTCACGAATAATAAATATGCCTGACAACAATTTTAAATATCGACATATATCATCAATATCAAGTTCCGTGTGACCCTCCATATATACTGTGCGAAAATATAATGAAGAAACAGTAATTAGTCTAAAAAGTTACCTTCGTACCAAAAGAAAAAGTAAATGAAAGTCAGGTGCAGTCAATAAAAGCTCCTGCATCACGAATTCATTAGGAACACCCACAACTACACTACATTAAGGTGATAGGTGTAATACTCTTTATTATGAATATTTACTTTGGGTAAGGTATCTTCATAAAATAATTATACATTTCAAGACACAATTTTCTTCTGAGCTGGACAATTAATTGTATGATTGCTGTTACGAATCCTCTGCCTCACCAATCCACACTATTTTAAAAAGTTACACATTTACTTTGCAATGGTAGGACAACGAATGAAACACCCATTGTTTTTTGTGGTGCTTACATATGAACGAATCATCATAGGTACAACGACATCTTCGTTTCTAAAAAAGTTCAAACCACAAAAAGCAGTAACAATGCACGTCGGATTCATCAAGCAGCCATTATAAATGATAAAACCACATTATCGAGTTTGTATTAACTGTGTAATACATCGAGTTGGAAAGAAGGCGTGGAAAAGACAGGATACACCGTGTCCAAAATGATGCCGAGGAGCAGTGTATGAACTTCATATCAACACTTTGCTCGTCAACCGGACCAACAACTTTGAAACGTTGTCTTCCCTTGAAAGGTGGCCTGGGTGAACACATCTTAAGAATATATGCTATATTTTTACACTTTAAACAAAACATGATAACATAAATGTTTCGCCTTCGTTTTGTTTGGATGTCTGGTTTACATAACAGTGAACATATCAGTTTATAGTTTATTAATGTTCGGCAATCTACATCCCTTCAAAAACTATCGGTATCAGCCGTGTTGAGCCACTCTAGTCTGAATCATCTGCTGCTGATACCTCCTCCTGATGTTTTAATGTACCTCTATCAACTGTCCGTCTAGCTGTGGAAACAGAAGGTATAGCCATCAGGCCTGTTCGATGTTTGTATTTTTGAGCTATTGCCTGACAGTTCATGTTAGCTACATTTCTCTGGACACTTAGTAGTACGCTGGATATGACCATCAAATATACACTCCTAATAATACCTATATTTAATTACGCAACTCAATCTCTCATGTATGCACTATGTTCTTTTTATTGGTGGAATTCGAAATGTCATCTATTACAGCTCTAGTTGGTAAACTATTAGCCGGTATTCATTAAAGCACACATTGGCAGTAAACACGTTGTTCGGATGCGTGATGCAGAAGTAAGTAAACACCTTAACGGTTATTTACATACACCAAACGTTGTTTTTTGTTCAAGATCCCTAACCTGTCTACTTCATGTAACCAAAACATGAAAACGATATACAAATATTTGAACCATCTCACACACTACATGCCATCGTTTCATATGATTCGTATGTCATAATATTATGCCAATTATTATAATCATTCAAATAAACACCACAACACCAGTATTCGGCGTATTTCACTCTAAAGCAATGTCCAACGAACTGCTGATTGCTGATACCGACGGCTTCACTTTTAAATTGTCGTTTTGCTGTACCATCTTCACCAAATGACGAAACCGACACGAAACGGATTCCGCTTAAAAGAATCGTGGATAATAATATTATAGTCAGCCGTTTGGGTACATTCAGCTATATTGGCTGGGACTGAAACAGTCCCTATTCCCGCTGTGTTAACATGTGACAGCAGCAGTAGCAGTAGCAGCAGTAGTAGCAGTATCAGTAATAACAGCTTATTAGTAGTAATAACAGCAGTGTCAATAGCAGTTCGAGTTCATAGTATTAGCAGCAGCAGCAGCAGCAGCAGCAGCAGAAGCAACTGCAACAGCAGTTGTAACAATAATGGCAGTAGTTGTATCGATAGTGGTAGTAGTGTATCAATAGTATCAATAGTAGCATTATAAACACACAATAGGAAGGATTGTATTGCGTGATTCTCAGCTATTAATATATACTGTTGCTGTTGGATCCCGTATAAGTTAATCTGCTACCATAATATAAAGCGTGTTTGTTTGCCCAATACCCTACAGTATGGTGGATACTTGTTGGCGTCTTATGCTCCTATGGGAGCGAAGAGGGTTGAGTGAGTGAGTGAGTGAGTGAGTGAGTGAGTGAGTGAGTGAGTGAGTGAGTTAGTGAGTTTTCTTGCCAAAAGTCACGTGACAGGTCAGTTAACTGTTTCGTTTACGCTGGAAGACGTCTGTACAGAGACATCGACATCGGTGTCCTTCCGACAAACGAGGCGCAGAAAGACGGAGCGAAAGCGGTTGTCGGCGATTAAATAGACGACTGTGTTCACGCAAGAGTGAAGATAAGCGAACACGAGCGTCAAATTGAAAATGGTTGTGCTTACTTGAGCTACCCTGAACTCGCGCAGTAAAAAGAGTATCCAGACGGGCAGCCAGAAGACGAGAAACAAGATAGTGACTACAGCGCACATGACCGCTACACGAATGGCGCGTCTCTGGCTTCCGGCCGCCTGCTCCTTTTTCATTGTCGACTGGACGGAGGCAACGCCGCCGGCTGGGTCAGGAGTGATGCTCTCGTTCACCTTTCGCTGGCGGTGGACGACGACGCCGACGATGCTGCCGTATAGTGTGAGCAGCAAGAAGTCCGGAAGAATTATCAACATCAAACCCATGTAGATATAGTAATATGGGTTGTAGTACACCGAGCAGGAGTGAAGTCTACCAAGCCTAAAGACCTTCTGTAACATAATGAAAGAAAATATGTCCGTCGATTAAAGCACAACGGTTTGAATTCGTTGAAACCTCTGCACAAGCCTTCATACTTATTAGTTGTTAAGTAATAACATTTGTTTGTGGCTAGGTGTATAAAATGTCACATATCAGTACTTTTTGTACGTATGCTCGGGGCCATGGTTGGTACATTTAAAAATCGAGTTTACCCAGGGCTATAACTGTTGCAACTGTAACATTTTTATGTTGCTCTACGTATACGTTAACATAACAACACGTTTGTCGCTGGATGTATCCAGCAAATTTGAATAATGTTCAAAGTTGTTTGAGTTTGTTTGTACACCGTATAGATGTTTATGGATAGTAAGATAACAACGTTTGTTTGTACACTGTATAGATATTTATGGATAGTAAGATAACAACGTTTGCGCTACTGCCTTCGTCTCACTGAGAAACCGCGACGCTTAAACAAACATGAAATAAAGCCACAAAAAACACACTTCCAAAATGGATGTTTGATTAATAAATGTTTAACTAGATACGAATCATGGTTAAATTGTATCCCCGTGCAAAGTGCAAAGCCGAACAACTAAGTTAGTTTAAGGAAAAGATGTAGCGCTGTGCATTTTTACTTATTTCCAGTGTGAGCAACGGAATTATTTAATTTGCAGAGTGTACATCTTAACATTACGTTAACATGAACACGATAGACAATATATCCTTGGGAAACTAGAATGTACATTTAATTATATTGTCATGTATGTCAAACGTCCTGTGTTTACCCACAGTGAATTAAAGCTCACCTTGATATAGTACCATGGGAATATGAGTTCTACGAAGGAGATCAGCCAGACAAACGTCAGTTGAAGCTTCACCATGCCCGGGGCGACGAAGGCACGGAAGCGCGTCGGAAGGACGATTGCGACAAATCGTTCGACGGCTATAAGCATGATGGAGTTGATGCCGAGGTACCGTGGCAGGTAGTGGATGATCACGTAGAAACGACAGTCAGCATCTGACCAAATGTCGATTTGTAACTTTGCGATGATCCGCTCCGATAGGTAGCAGCTCATGAGGATGTCGCCTGTGAACAAGACAGTTCCGATAATCACAGTGTAAATAGTAAAGAGCACTTACTTTCCAGAACGAATGTCACCGATCTTAGTTATACATTACTTTCACGGTATAACGACACTTCAGCAGGTTTTAAGATAATTGTAAACGTTGTGAGGAGGCCTCCATATAATTATTTCAAGGACGCCCATGGATAACTGTTCAAGCTCCCCTGCCCTATACTAGGCATCGAATAGGCATATTTCAGAAAGGTTACATGGCAACTTCGATGAAGCCTAAAATCCTAAATAATGTTCATACATAAAAATGACGGACACAAAAGAAACCATCGCCGTGCCATGTTTCTCCTGTTCTACAAAACAATGGAACACGTGGTACTTAGTCACGTATGGACACACGACAAACACGACACGTAATAATCAAGAGCAACATGGAATCAGGATCAGGCAATCATGCAAAACCCAACTAGTGAGTTCAGCCTACTGTTACGTTTCCCATTGGTGACCATGTTAACGTTTTGCACGATTATAAGAAAACGGGACCATCAAAAATTCTGAAACTTCTTTCCTACCGTTGTCATCATCTCTTTAACATGCTCGTCGAGTTGTGTCAAAATCACATATTTATAACTCTTTCAGAACGGCTAAACGTGCCATGCCCGTCAATAATTACCAATTTCTGCATAAATTACTACGCACACGGGCGTTGTGGCGAAAAAATTGCCCAAAATCCTTCCGCCTATTTAAATCATCTAAAAATCCATGGTTACACTTCAAACATGTTCTACAAGCAAACTTGCCAATGTGTCTGCTCAAATGCGGTTATGTCAGATGATATGATTTTTTTTTTAAATTACACATATCTAAAATTACTGTGCCCTTCATTCGTATGTAACACACCTGGAAGTCTAACTGAGGCATGATCCCAAATAGGGAGGTTTTTTTCTGTGAATGTGTGCAATTTGATATCATGTTGCGGCACAATGTATATGTAAACCCATTATGGAACACTTCTGCTAATAGTGGAAAACCAGTTACATAATTAAATTTTTGGTAAATGTTTACACTTGGTAAATCATATACCATGTACACTAGATTTCTAGACCATTCAGAACCAATGAAGCCTGCTTACTGTTTCTTTAAATGTACCAACTACTTATTTTCAAATTAATATTTCTATAATTGCTTGATTTTTTTACCAAATATGGCGCAACTTTGTCCGAAAAAGTGACAATTTGTCACATTTAACAGGATTTTGTGTGAATTCCAATGTGTCAGACTTGTTAAATGTTATTGTTTATGTGACTGCTTTCGTGTGTCTACTTGATAATGTACATGGCGTACTGCTTGATTTAGATACGCCCCCATAAAGGGGTGTCACATAACCAGATACACGTTGCGGCCACATTTGAAAATTTTGATCTAAGCGATGCTTCCAGTGGCTGTGATACAACCAACATACAACTATTCTGTCAAAATTTGTTACATAATATTACCAATGCACTGGGCCACATAACAACTATCAATAATTACTATTATGTTGCAAAATAGCTACCTGTTCCCTTACAAACTGGTGGCATACCCCCTAATTTTGAGCAAATTTCCATTTTTGCATCCTGTCTGTACCATGCTATTCGTGATATCGCTACTGTTGTCTGCCTTTTCCAAGCAAACTATTCACTTTTCCTATCAACATGTGCCTTTTGGGAATGGCTATATCTTCTGAAAACCACTTCGTAGTTAGGGTTAGCTAGATAAGGGGTTAGCTAGGGATGGGGTTAGCTAGATATGGGGTTAGCTACGGTTAGGCTTGCATACCTTCAACTCCATGTGTCTGTTCACTTACAAAGAACTGCACACAACATGACATGGCTATTGAGACGTGGTGAATAGACATTTGTGAAAATTAACGTTGATTTTTCATGCGCAAATTTGCTTATTTTATTCTTTTAGCTTTTTTATACTCTTTCGGTCAATTTTAGCAGATGAAAAATAAAAATGGTGTTTATCGACAACTAAAAATGTTATTAACCATCATATAGCTTAACATGTCAGCTGATGCAAATCAAACGTTATAGCACAACATTAAAATGTACATTTACTTGATTTTTTTTATATATAGTAGATCACTTATAAGATCCCTCCTAAAGGAGGGATCTTATAAGTTACAAAGTTTAAGCAATAGCGACACTAAGTAAGTAATGCTCTTGTTGACTAGATGGAATTAATACAATTTATATAATAATATAATACTAACTAGCCTGGCGTAGACAATGTTCGAAGTCAAACGCACGCAACATGAGGCAACATTGCAGCCGTTTTGATTTATTCCTGTGATTCTATGCTGGAGCATGTAACTGAGCCTATACACTGTCAATACACGACGGTAGCCACATATGAGTCGGCAATTAATAGCTCCATATTTAACAATTCTTCCTTTTGTGTAGCTTGTCCACACTAGACACTCATTGTTTGGTGACATACACACGTTTTTATCAGTATATTTTTGATAAAAAAACACTCTTCCATGACTGTTAGATGGCTATCGCATTTTCGTTGCCAGGGTGCCTATTATTGATTAAATATGTTGTATTATCTTCAAGCCAAGATGTCAACAAAAAAATTTATCGTTACAAATATCATTGTACATGTGCCACTACAAGGTTATCAATAAATAAAACGATATGTATGCCTTTCATACGTTCATTTGACGTCACCGTATCATACAATATCAAAACGACGACACGAATAGACGCATGTATTTTAAATATTATTAGTATCATTATTATTATTATTATGTAGACGGAAAGGAGTAGTAGAAGATGGAGAGATTTCCAACTGGAAATCATGTTTATGACCACAATGATCATTATTAGGAGGAATAACCTTGTTAAGATTAATAGATGATTCGGCAGACACATATATTATATTTAAAAGAGTTAAAATAGTGGACGTGTTTGTCAAATTTTCTAAGCACGTTATTAAGTCAGGGGATATGCACATTACGACATTTTGGACATGAAACACAATATAGCATAACTAAATGCATAACAAAATGCATAATATAACAAAACCAGATAAAAAGATGTAGACGTTTTGAATAATCCCAAGTATTTATTTGAATTTACGTGGATGTACAGGTGAACTTGTTTGCTAAGTGTTTCTCGCTCAGTCTGGCTACATCTTTGTTCAAAACCTGTGAGAGTTATTGAGGCATGTGCAACTATATTACCTCCTTCCTCTTCTTTAGACACCTTTTGTGCCAGAACTATACCAAGTCCCACTAAAACTCACAAGGAACCTTGGCCTTCGCTAGTCTCTTGAAAGGTTCGGTGATGGTCGCAAAGTTTGGGATCATGCGAGAGACGTAGCCAGCCAATCGAAATAACGACCTCATTTCCTCTGCAATATTTGGCGTGTTCGTCTTTCTGGTGGTATCCACCATCTTAGGACCGCTGATATTCCCTATGGGCTCCAGGCATCCCAAAACAACGATATATATATTTTTTTGAAGACACACTCTTCTTTGTTGAGCGTGAGGAGTTTACCTTCACTCGTACAACTACATTTAACAAGATTTAACAAGATTTGCCATCCAAGCCAAAGGGCCAGATGACAAGTGGACAAGGAAGCCATTGGCTTATCGAGAGTCCAACAATGTTTATCTACTTATAACCCGCCCTCCTGAGATATGTGTCAACCTTGTTTTTAAACATATTCACGCTGCTAGCAGTTACACAATCTGTAGACAATTTGTTCCATTCCTTTATTGTCCTCTGTGAGAACGAGTGCTTCCTGATGTCCAATCTACATTGATCCTTTACTAATTTTACCTCATGTTCTCTAGTTCTGCTATCCTTCTTTAGTGAGAAAAACATATTTCTATCAATATTTTCATAACCATTCAATATCTTAAAAACTTCAATCTGATATCCTGTTAACCTCCTTGTCTCTAGAGTTGTTAAACCACATTCTTTCAGGCGTTCTTCATAACTAAGGTATCTCAGTTCTGGAATAATTTTAGTTGCTCTATATATATATATATATATATATATATATATATATATATATATGCATGCATGCATGTATGTATGTATATGTATGTATGTACGTACGTATGTGTATGTGCGAACAATCGAATTACTGTATGTAGTATTACGCATTACTGTCCGCAAAGCTATGCGAAAAATAAAGTTACATACAGTTGTTGACAACGTCATGCGGAGTTTTGTTTGTTTGAGATCAGTAAGACGGTGGTCAGGGTGGAAAGATGGTAGTGGAGCATAGTGATGGCATGGCTCATGGTTAGGAAACAGGGCCACAGAAGGGAAGGATGGAGACAGAGAAAGAGGAGATCAGGGATATTTTGGAGAGGATGATGGGATTGGTGGATCTGGATGTAATTATGTTTGTTGCGAGATACTTCAATGCACATGTTGGAGTATTGGAACCAGGTGAAGAGGAGAGTGTTGGCAGATATGGATGGGGAGCGATGAATAAAGAGGGTCGAGCTATGGTGGACCTGGTGGCGAGAAATAGGTTAGCAGTGGGCAAGACAGAATTAGATATGCTAATAGTTCGGAAGCAGCAGCTATTGAAGATTAAGAATTGTAAAGGTGTGGCTGGAGAGCATGTCTCGACGCAACACAAGTTAACTGATATTACGCATCGGAGATGCAAACCGGGAGAAAAGGGATGAAAAAGGGAAGTACATATGGTATCGATGAGATAGGTATAGAGATGGTAATGGCAGCGTGGGTGAGTGAAATAATCTGGACAAAGAGGCTTCTGAATACATGTATTAGGCAAAGTAAAGTACCAAAAGAGTGGCGGACATGACTAATTGTCCCAATATGGAAGAGGAAGGGAGATTTGCCAGACCCAGGGAAATACCGAGGCATCACACTTCTAATTCATAAAGCTGCTAGAGAGGATCCTGGATGGGAGGATCCGAAAGAGAACAGAACAAGACTAATGGGATATTTGGTAGAGAAGAGGTTGGAGATGCAAGGGAGAGTGGCATTGGGATTTGTGAACATGGAGAAGGCTTACATACATACATACATACATACATACATACATACATACATACATACATACATACATACATACATACATACATACATACATACATACATACATACATACATACATACATACATACATATATATATATATATATATATATATATATATATATATATATATATATATATATATATATATATATATATATATATATATATATATATATATATATATATATATATATATATATATATAGCTTGTGGTGATCTTGTGAGTGGAATTGCATGGAGAGATGTGACTTACGAATGTTGTTCCTACTGCTTGGTCAAAGTAATAACGTCATTACACATATCAACTGTATTTGAATGACATGCTTCCACTAATAACGAAACGCATTCATGTTTACCCAGTATCAACTAGTATCGCGACATTTATATATATATATATATATATTGCTTATTTCATAACTCATATCATCTCTCCACCTCCCTCCCTTCCTCCCTCCTCCCTCCCTTTCTCCCTCCCTACCTCCCTAGACAGGTCCTGACATGGAACCCCCAAGGCAAGAGAAAGAGGGGGAGACCAAAAAACACCTGGTGGCGTGACCTCGAGGCAGACATCAAGCAAACAGGGAATGGCTGGCAACAACTGGAGAGGATTGCCCAAGACAGGAGGCGCTGGAGAAATGTTGTGGATGGCCTATGCTCCAGGTGGAGTTAAGAGCCTAAGTAAGTAAGTAAGTAACCTACCTCCCTTCCCTCCACCATCCCTCTCTCTCTCTCTCTCTCTCTCTCTCTCTCTCTCTCTCTCTCTCCGTCTCCCTTCTCTCGCTACTATATACATATAGAATATATATATATATATATATATATATATATATATATATATATATATATATATATATATATATATATATATATATATATATATATATATCCATGAAATACTGATATCGACCACAGGTCACTCCAAATTATATATAATGCTAAATGTTTGTGCACTTATAAACTAATTACGATTGAGATAATGTTGACTCACTGATGGCGAGGTTGATGAGATAGCGGTTGGTTGCGAAATTCCTGTTCTCTTTCTTGAACAATACGACCAGCGCGGCGACATTCGACAAGACGGTGGCTATGATGATGATCGCCATGGTAGCGATGAGGTAGAAGTTGGGCGACGGCATTCTATGGCCTAGCGATGTTGCATTGGCAACGTCGGTGGTGTTTTCATTCTGGTAGCTTGCATTTCGGAATTCACTAGCGAGAGTGGTGAAGTCCACGTCAATATTTGGGGATGAGGTTGTCATCGAGTATGTCATCTTTAGCGGGTTAATAATACCATCCGTAAAGTTATTGCATAATTCACACAACACAGCATTGTTGGCATTTAATCTGACAAAAATGTAATTTTATAATTTATGAACAAAATATTTATAATTGTGTATTGATTGACAAAACTACTTACTTGCTTACTTACCAACTAACTTACAAACTTACTTATTTACATACTTACTTACTTATTTACTTACTTACGCATCATTTACTGACTTATTCTCTTCGTACCATAGTCGGTGCATAAGGCCGTACCTGCTTCACATTACATGTATTTGCATTGAACGTTACATATATGATATATATATATATATATATATATATATATATATATATATATATATATATATATATATATATATATATATATATATATATATATATATATATATATATATATATATATATATTAGCGTTAGCTTGTGGTCAAATAAGTGTATCATAGTGTTGGACTGTTGTTGCCCGACTTACGGAATAGTCCATGGCTGACGTACCGGATTCTGCTGAGAACTGATTCGTCGTCATGCGCCGATGCCGCTGATTTCTGGCGTCTGACGAGTCGATAAACGGATCACTGCGGCTCGCTGACGTCCACGGTTATACTGCTGCGTGCGGCGTTCTGTAATTACCTGGAGGTGTTATCGCATAGCGCAACTCACATGAACGAAAACGGAAGTCACAGCTTACAATTTCCACATCATGAATTACAGTAGGATTTGTTGTCATGATCGTCTTTCTATTTCACCGATTTGGTAAAATACGAATGAATGAACGTGTTCCATATATGTAGTACAATGTAGTCAACTAGACATCACAACATAAATATGTTCCATATGTATTACAATAATGTAGTCAACTAGACATCACAGCTGATAGCGCAGACGGAGGCGTGGTGGAGAGGCGGAAGTGGGTCTAAAAAAATTGCCACATTTGCTTCGACCAACAAAGGCGACACAATTATCTTGTCAGGCGATCGTGTTATGTCTGACTGCTAAGGGGTTGTCTCATATTTTGATACAAAGCTATGATATAAAGATATAAAGGCACTTCTGTATGTTTACAGAAGTTTGTATTAATGTCTTCTGCCGGGTTATAACTAGACAGAAACAATGTGCAAGTTATCAATTTAAATTTATTGCCTATGATGAAATGTCAGAGTAAAAATTACATTGGTGCCATTCTAGTGAAATAATGAACCAATAAACGTTCAAAATACTAGAAAAACAAAACAGTGCATCATAAACATGACGTTCAAAAAAGAAACATCAAAGTTGAGGGGATATTATCCGCCAAAGACACTGCTACTAGGTAGCCGGGCCACCCCACCCTAGGACAATATATAGCCATGAAGCTACATTCGCTATGAACATATTATACTTAAAGGCAATACTATTAAGCCCTGGTTTAGCTGTATAAGAATATAAAGCGTTAGTAATACAATGTGATTTGTATCATATGTCATCCAACCTGGAAAAACTTACGGTATTAATCGCGACAGTAATCCGTCCAAACATTATTCCTAACATCACCCCAGCCCTCCGCCACGGCTGAGCAGACTAGAATGACAGGATAAATTTACTAGAACAGTTTGACGAACTGATAAATGGACAACATTTGACAAATATATATGTAGAGAACGAATCATAGCATCCCTATACATTCTATCACCGCTGCTGTCAGACCCAGCTGAGCAGACTTAACTGAAATATAACAATACCAGGACAATTTTGAACTAGCTAAATTGTCAATCCGTGACTAATATGTAAGTAATAGCATCCCTAGACATTATATCACCACAGCCTTCTGCACCGTCTGAGTAGACAGGAAGAACAGAATAATTAGACGAAGACTATTGCTATACAGTAGAAATATGTCATTGAGTGACTACTTTCATGCTGAAACCGGCTCAGAGCATCACTATTCGTCCTGTCACCCCAGCCCTCAGTTCCGGCTGAGCAGACAGGAATGACAGGAGAAAGACCAGTGTTATGAAGTGGTCGAAGTTCATTGCACAATGATGGAGACATTACATTACATCATAGGTATGCAACTATAGTGGCGAAATGCCGCAGCTTTCCATCTGCCCATGTGTGGAATTTGGAGGTCAGTAAAATCTTTGCAAGTGGCTGGCGCCATAGCGGAACGAGTGGCATTTTTAAAGTGCAGGATTGTAACTCGCGTGTACCAAGCAATCGAATAGTTGCTTGGAGAAATAGGACCTAGTCAAACACAAATAATGGGCCATGTGTGGAGCTTTTTTGCATTGAAATGCCTGAAAGCTAACCGCAAAGTTCGGCTTGACCCTTATGCCCTGAAACAAAGTCGACGTCACTGTAATGTATAAGGTGGTCAGGTGACACACCTGGACGAACTGTAATTTCGCCGATACGAAGGAAACCCTGAAATGCCAGTAACAACATGGCCGCCACAACTCGCCCTATGTATGCATCGGCTATAACTGCCTTCGTAGCGAGGACAAGGTGAGTCAGAATGGAAATATCAACAAGTCGACGAGAAACCAATTAAACGGGCTTTTGTTGAACTCCTGTTAATAGTTTGAAGTTGGTAGCTGGATCAGCCAACCCAACAACGATGTGACTGAATGATATAGCAAACACCGTAGAAACTATCGTTGCAGATGAATAGCATGAGGAACACAAATGTGTGATGAAGCTTGCCAACTGTTTGTGTGAAAAGGGAAGTATTTTTTAAGAGGGCAACGAAATACAAGGTAGACCCTCAACATTCGTAAGCAGCGGCGATATTTAACTCGCGAGGTATGTGCTTGACCCAACTGGCGATTTAAGGAATGAGCACGTGCGATGTCCTGTGGGCTGGTATGATGACAGGGGTCACGTCCAGCCATGGAGCTGACTGTCGCGCCTCGACAAACTAAAATCGCGAAAGTCAATCAGCGATTACGCTTTGGTAACCTGGTACGTGTTTACATCTAAATAAAATGTATTTCAGACATGCCTGCACTAGCTGTCGTATCTCATTATGCCACGATTCTTGGAAGTGGTTGTGTTGACTATACCAACCACACCTGCATTATCAGTTATAAACATAATGCAATGATTTGACAAAAAAACTGGCCGACCAACTCTATAAAAAGAACTAGAGGATACAGTTGAAGAAGAGTTATATCCGTATATGAAAATGGTCTATGCCATTTACATGCGACCCACTTTTTGCCAAATACTGCTGTAAAGCCAAATTCATTGGAAGGGTCTGAATACAATTTAATTACTGATGAAGACATAATTTTTTTTTCTAAAAACATACTCTTGTCATTAAATGTATGCAGGAACAGTTGCCATGCATGTAAGTCGACACGGGCTTGGTGACTGAGTGTCACATAATGATGTGGATGATGTATTCCGATGGTGAGAATGATCAACCGTCTTACAAATGCTCACCCGCATGGTGCGACTAAGCAACCAACACTGAGGAGCCCAATAGGAGACTGTAATTCATGTAAAGTTACCTTGCGTATGTTAACCATGGAATCTACCAATGAAGTAGCATTCGCAATTTTGTCAGCAGTCAATCGTAACTCCATCTTATCAGTACCAACTTCAGTGCCATACACTATCTAACAAGAATATAGCAGGCAGCCTTTGTCCTTGTTTAAAGGTATTCCCAAGAGCTGTAATAAAAGTACAAACGACAACAGTGAATCCATGCAGACTGAGTTATATGCTGGACCGACGAATATAAAGTAGTCAAGTAGATGTGTGACACCAACTATCCCAAAACGCTTTTACAAAAAACATTGTATAGCGCAACTGAATTTCTCGAACAACTGGCAACTGACTGAAGAACCAATAGGAAGAACTTTGTATTAGTAAAATTTATTATCCCACATAATCCCCAATAATGGGTAATCTTGCGGTATGTGCACGTGGCGTTGTCTTTGGGTCACAAGGTGTAGCGCGATTTCGTATAGAATGAGGCCAGAGTGGGCCAGCAGCAGAGACACAAATAAAACACCCTTTAGTAAGTTAGCAGTTTATAGGGGGATGATTAATGATGTAACTTTATGGCCAGCAGACGGCAATTCTTAGGGTGACGTTATTTCGTGTGCCTAAACAGTTCCATTATTCAATAATCCTCTCTGTATTTGGGTAATAATGGGGGCGTTCAACCTTTTCTAAGTTTGTGTGGAAAAAACCCAACTACTGTGTAGGTTGAAAATGGGCAATTCGTTAAATTTATTGCGAAAGGTGAATTTCGACGTAATTGCCCCTTGAATAAATAGTCTGTCTGCATAATAAACTGGTACATGTTAGCAATAAAATGTGGCCAAAAAAACCGCTGTCGCTGTTATATAATGTTCCAGCATAACAATTTACAAAGGAAAACGATACTTAATTAAGATTGCACAAGCACTGTAGCAACTAGACTATTTAAACATTCACTACACACAAAAACGGGGTGTAAGTAATTCCCCCCCTCCCCATACAATGTTCAACCTGTGTAAGGGGGAACTATACCCTTGAAGACTGCACGAGCATATAGCCGCTAGTCTGCTATATCACAATTGAAATGCAACGCACCATAGTGGGTGATAGCACTGTTAAATGTATTACATAACTGACAGTAAAACAAATACACCGGGAAGGAAGGGTGGGAATAAAAATGTATACTCAAATCAAAGTCGAAAAACGGCGTTGCTAGTTTGGAGCAGTGCAGAACACTAATCTGCAAACCTGTGCCTCTACTAGCTTCCAGCAAATGTTCTCCGAATGCGCCGCCGACCAATTGGATGCTACGAACGCCTTCCGGCCAGCCTAATTAAGCACGATGCCAATTTCCAGGAAGAGAGGGGTGACAGGTTGTTATTAAATAGCCCCCTAGCTAGCCACTAGCGGCTTTCTGCGCCTGCACACAAATGCAATTTTCAGTCTAAAGACCAAAACTGAATTTCGTATTTTTTTTAAAACAACAACTACTATATAGGTTGAAAATGGGAAATTCGCCCAATGTATTGTGGAAGGTGAATTTCGACGTAATTGCCACTGTGCAAACCGCATTAAATGTAAGATTCCTGCAGCATAGGGTGCACAGTCAGAATAAATGGTTTGTCTGGATAACTACATCAGTGTTGAAGTCAAACTGGTACATGTTAGCAATAAAAGTGTTACCAAAAAAACCTTGTCGCTGTTATATAATGTACCAGCATAACAATTCACAAGGGAAAACGATACTTAATTAAGACTGCACAAGCACAATACCAGCTAGATTATTTATCAATTCACTACACACATAAGCAGGGTGTTAGTAATCCCTCCAGGCCATATTTGCTTGTTGATTGGGACCCCACCCCCGCTAAAGGGCTGCACGCCTATTGGCCAAAGCCAGAGCAAAAGTAGAATCAATACTGGCAATACTCTATTCTGAATATTGTAGTGGTTTAGGTTAGGATTCACACGAAATGATGGCCACAGCCCAACTAAAACAACGACAAAGTAATCCATGTATACTGAACTGGCTGGCTCAGTAGGTATGGTCAGTCTTGACTACAACCAACCCTCTGCCAATCGAGGGATAATTCGCCTCACGACCCTCCCTCTGCCAACAGAAGTTAACATGCTTAGCTACCCACCCTCCGCCGACAGAGACAAAAATCACCTCACTCCCACCCCCTCATCCCCCTCCCACTCCCACCCCCGACAACAGAAGGTGAGTGGTCTTGCTAACTTACTTCCGCCGACAGAGGTATATACCTTATATTGATTTACGAGATTCCCGTGTTGTATTCGCGTTCACAAAATATCCCGTTTTCTGTGAGATGTCAGAAACACATGCGTTCTGACAAAAAGGTAATAATTTCACCCTTTTACCTGGCTATTGTCAGGTAACTTTAGTGATATACGTATAATAATGCATACAAACATGAAATATGTGTTTATTCCTCTCATTATTGCATTTTTTTAAGATGCCACGTTTCATGAAAATGCGTACGTTTTTGACGAGCGGGTCCTTCGCCTATACAACAGCAGAAGCCTGTGACACTGTTAAAGTCATTGTCCACGATTTGCTAAATGGGACCATCTACCCATCGTGGTAAATCAATATCACGAATGGCCGCTTGCGATAAAAGCAAACAGGCCCCTAATTCACCCGCACATCCAAAATACACTAACAGTGGATCCAGTCCAGCATTCCCAATTCCAGTGTGCACGACAGTGCTGATGGAATCTGGCGTTCGGACTATGTCCCAGGAACAAGACCCGCTTGGGGCGAAGTAAACAATGTGCGGCCATTCACTGACAGTTTCACTGGCGTGTCGACAATTTAAAATATATCTAGGTCAATCCCTTCGGCTTCAAAAGCTGTCAACAAACAGATTGAAACAGAACCCACAAGTATACTCACCGTCGAAACAGATACTGTGCAGCGTGTGTCACGGCAAGGCTATACGCAATGTTGTGGCACAACGCATGTATGTTAACGAATAATATAATAGCAGTAATACAGAAAAAAATGTCTCGAAAAATTTCCACAGCTGCTTCTACCAACAATGGCGACACAACTATATTGTCACGTGAACGTGTCGTGTCTGACCTTTAAGGGGGTTGACTGGAATAATATAATAAATAGCCTAGCAAAGACATACACTTGATAAAGGGACGATCTTTTACTCTCTGACTTAACCATGAATATGACCACCTAGCGCACCCAAACTTTTCCTCGTATATTCGCTATCCATATACACATGTCAAATGGTAAAAAAATATATATTTACTTTCTCAAAACAAGCAAAATGTACAAAAGAAATAAACCCAAACATCGCCATCTCCTACGTCGCCTACGCGTAGTGCCATTACATCATAGGTATGCGAATATAGCGGCGAAATGCCGCAGCTTTCCATCTGCCCACGTGTGGCATTTGGAGGTCAATAAAACATTTGTAAGTGGCTGGTGTCGCCGCGCCACTGCGTGACATTTGAGTGACATTTGTAAAGTGCATGATTGTAACCCGCGTGTACCAAGCAATCGCATAGATGCTTGGAGAAATAGGAGAAAACGATTAAACGGGCCTTTTTCTGAACTCCTATTAATAGTTTCTTAATGAAGAAGTAGTTGAACGAGCCAACCCAACGATGATGTGACTGAATGAAACAGCAAACATGGTAGAAAATATTGTTGCAGATGAATAGCATGAGAAATACAAATGTGTGACGAAGCTTGCCAAATGTTTGTGTGAAAAGGGAAGTGTTTTCCCAGGGCAACGGAATGCAAGGCAGACCCTCAGCATTTTGAAGCAGCGGCGAAATGTAGGTCTCGAGGTAGGTGCGAGTGTCAGGTGGTCTGGTGGGATGAGACGTCCAGCCATGAGGCTGACTATCTCGCCTCGAAAAACTGAAATCGCGAAAGTCGATCAGCGATTACGTTTTGGTAACCTGGTACATGTCTACATGTAAAGAAAATGTTGTATTTCAGACATGCCAGCACTAGCTGTCGTACCAGCCTCATAATGCCTCGATTCTTGGAAGTGGTTACGTTGGTTATGACAACCACACCTGTATTGTCAGTCATAAACAGAATACAGTGATTTGATAAAAACTGGCCGAACAACTCAATAACAAGAACAAGGGGATACAGTTCAACAAGAGTTATATCCGCAGGTGAAAATGGTCTATGCCATTTACCTGCCAGATACTGCTGCAAAGCCAAATTCAGAGGAAGCGTCGGAAAACAATTTAATTACTGATGAAGACATACATGTATCATTTAAAAACATACTATTGTCATTATATGTTTGCAGGAACAGCTGCCATGCATGTAAGTCAACACCGGCTTAGTGACTGAGTTCCAGATAATGATGTGGACGATATATTCCGATGGTGAGATTGATCAACCGTCTTAAAAATGCGCACCCGTTTGTTAGACTACGCAACCAAACCTGAAGAGCCAATAAGAGAATGTATTTCACGTAAAGTTTAATTGCGTCTGTTAACCATGGAATCTACCAATGACGTAGCTTTAGCAATTTTTTCAGCAGCCGTAGCTCCAACCTATCAATATCAACTTCAGTGCCATACACAATTTAGTAATTAGATGGAATACAGCGTTTGTGCTTTAAAAGTATTCCCAAGAGCTGTGATACAGTTCAAACGACCACAATGAATCCATGCAAACAGAGTTATATGCTGGGCCGACGAATACAAAGTCGTCAAGTAGATGTGTGACACCAACTATCCATAAATGCTTTTACAAAAATCATTAAACGACTGGCATCTGACTGAAGAACCTATAAGAAGAACTTAGTCTTAGTAAAATTTATTATAATCCCCAATAATGGGTAATCTTGCGGTGCATGTGTTGTTTGGATGACAAGGTGTAACGCAATTTCGCGTAGAATGAGTCCAGAGTGGGCAAGTAGCACATACATAAATAAAACACCCTTTAGTAAGTTAGTAGTTTATAGGGGGATGCTTAAAAGTGTCATTTTATGGGCAGCAGACGGCAATTATTAGCGTGACCTTATAACTTGTGAATAAACTGTTCCATTACCCATGAATCCCAGGTGTATTTGATTAATAACGGGGGCGTACAACTCTGTCTAAGTATGTTTGAAAAAACCCAACGACTATGTAGGGCAATGGGCATTTCGTCCAATTTATTGCGGAGGGTGAATTTCGACGTAATTACCACTGTGCACACCGCATTAAATGTAAGTCAGAATAAATAGTCTGTATAGATAACTACATCAGTGTAGAAGACAAACTGTTACAAGTTAGCAATAAAAGTGTGACCAAAAAACTCTTGTCGCTGTTATATAATGTTCCAACATAACAATTTACAAGGGAAAACGAAATTTTATTAAGACTGCGCAATCACCAGCTAGACTATTTAAAAATTCACTATACACAAAATCGGGGTATAAGTAATCCCCCCCCCTATATAATGTTCAACCTGTGTAAGGGGGAGCTATACTCTTGAAGATTGCACGAGCATAAAGCCGCTAGTTTGCTATATTACAATTGAAATGCAGTGCAACATAGTGGGTGATAGCACTGTCAAATGTATAACATAACTGACAGTAAAACAAATACACCGGGGAAGGAGAGTGGGAATCAAAATGTATACTCAAATCAAAGTCGAAAAACGGTGTTGCTAGTTTGGAGCAGTGCAGAAAAAGTAATCTGCAAACCTGCGCCTCTTCTATCTTCCCGCAAATTTTCCCCGCAGGCGCTGCTGACCAATATGTGATGCTTTTAACGCCTCGCGGCCGGACTAATCAACCGCGATACCATTTCCAGAAAGAGAGGGGTGACAGGTGTTATTAAATAGCCTCCTATTTAATAACAGCTAGCCGCTTGGGGATTTTGTGCACCTGCACCCAAATCACTTTTCAGTCTAAATACCAAAACTGTATTTCGTGTGCCTAAGCAGTTTCATTACCCACGCAATGTCCAGGATATGGGAACTAGAGGCTGGCTTGATTATAATGAATCCTACATATGAAGAATGGTGTGTATCTAACTTGAATATAGGCCTGTTCTTGTAGCCATGTCGTATTACAATACGCTACGAAGTATGTTGCGTCAAAAACCTCGGGAACGCGAGTCCACAACTCGTCAAAACCGAACGTGTCAAACAATCTAAATCGATATACAAGAATGAGAGAAGGGGGGGGGGAGAGAAGGAGAAAGAGGCAGAGATATATAGAGAGATACATTGAGATACGCAGGTAGGAAGGGTGCGAGGAAGATAGAGAGAGAGACACACACATAAATATATAGAGAGAAAAGAGACAGAGGGAGAGGGATAGAGGGAGGGAGAAAGAAAAGGCAAACGGACCCTTCCTACCGATGAAATGTCGGTTTAAATCGATGAGTTATGAAATAGGGCTGGATACGGTCCGGTTTGTTCAGGAAAGTATTGTCAAATGTAATTTCCGATTCTAAGGGTTACACAGGAGTCACTGTGTTTCCTTGCAGCCATAATGAACTTGCTCAACAAGTTGATACGTCAGATGAATTTCAATAGTTGTATGCGTGAACGCGGTGAGGAAATGGTTGACATACGTCTTTGATAATGTGATTTAACAACCCTACATACACATATTAAAGTGAAGTTTATATGATATTGAATGCCTGTGAAAATATTGACATAAATACTTTTTTATCACTTAAAAAAGACAGACAAACTAATATATTTAAAAATAACTACACTTCATACATACATTACAGAACAATACCAATGTCTACCACTACATCCATATAACATCATCCATGAATACAATACACGAAGGCAAAACGAAATAGATGCAACTAGAGCACATCATGAATGTGCAATGAGATGCATTTGATGTAGCATGCCATACACACTAAACAAAATTGCTACGTTCAAGCTTATCAAAGCAATCATTGCACCAACTATGCGTTACCAATGTGGACCTGAGCTATCAACAAGAGGCATGAACGGACGACAACCGCCTGTGAAATGAGGTGTGTGGGGGAAATAAATTTATGGCCTTCAGGCTGAAAAGTGCTCTTGAGTCGCCGAAGCAGAAGCACCTATTAAGATGTTGAATATGACAACCTGCTCCCCCGGCTTAAATGGACTGGCCTGGACAAGTTAATTAGGCAAGTGATCTGTGCAGAACCTCCTATTGGCCAGTGGTGTGCGCGGAAAGAAAATTGCGGGAAGAATGCTGGAGAAGGTGATTTTAAAGTCACTCTGCTTCATTGCGCCAACCGACCACCAGCTATAAATTGTTTCTGACTTTGAGAAAATGTCTTTATTCCCACCATCCCTCCCAATATACCGGTTAACCTGTGTGGTTATATAAATTATGGTCGATGCATTGCACTATTATGTGCGGACATGCCTTACACGATTAATCTCTCAATATTGTAACACGAACATTTTGTATTTATGGATATTTTCCATTGTATTTCACAATTATGCTGGAACCTTACTAGGAAGCAACAAGGGTTTTTTGTTCAATTTAATCTTGCACACCAATATGTTTGCTAACGTTATTTATAAAGCAGCAGGGATACTGAGCGTTCCACCTCCTGGAGCCGCCCTGGGCCCCAGAACCCCTCCCATCGGCCTCCCACCGCATTCCCACCGGCCTTTCTTTAAATTGTTGATGTTTATTTTGACCAGCAAAAAGCGATATATCCCAGGGCGCCTCCCACCAATCTTTCTAAAAATCATCGATGTCACCGCCAATCGGCCTCGTGTGCCAATAAACACTTCACTTAAATCCTGTCCGGCTCTGACTAACATGACTGAACATACTGAGCGTGACACGTCGTACTGAGCGTGACAAGTTCTAAGTGCAGAGTGGTCGAGTGGGCGGTGAAATGTTTATGCAGGGCACGTTAGTCAGAGCGGGACCGGGTTTAAGTGCAAAGCGGTCGCACACAAATTATGTACGCCGGGTCCCTAGGGAAGCAAAGAGGCCTGGGGGTGGGCTTTCATCCACCATCCCGCACTAGTAGCTTAAGATGCAGCCAACTTTTTATGAAGGATGCCCTGGCCTCATCCCTGCCCCGTCTTATAAGACGACAGCTGCGTGGGCTGCAGCCCGAATCTGGTGATACTTCTCGACCTCATCCAGGATGAGGCGGAATTCATGGTCGGAGATCTCGCCATCAATCAGGCAGTGGACACGTGGTCTGCAATAGTATTAAGCTTGCCGAGTCCAGTACTCGGATCTCGTCATATTTCATGGCCTTGACGGCTAGGCGGCGGCTTACAAATTTATCAGCAACACCGAGTAGCCCACAAGCCAGAGCCTCCGCTTCCAGCCCCAATACGACTGGTGCTGCAATAATGGTGGACAGGAGGCCGACACCTCCAATGCCCATTCCCATACTTGCAGTGAGTAGAGCAGTGTCCACGCCACCGACGGCATTAACACTACGGCAGTACTTTTTGTACATGGCTGGCGCCTATCGCGCTCTTCTTCGAGTTGATGTTTGAGACGGTTTACCTGCTGCAGCCGGTGTTGCTGACCCGGCGCGGGCTCTGCCGCGGGCAGCTCGGGTATAGGTTCCTCGCCTCTGCGGTTGCAGGGGGCGGTGCTGTTGGTTATTTCATGCTATTTCGATAGATGCACATCTATCCAATTGGGGTGGCTTCTTTTCCGATGGGTTCGTATACTATGGGAGCGCGTACAATTCCACCGTTGTAGCACGTACGGTGTCCCCGCTAAATACTGGAATGTTATTACCACAATCATACTGTTGGGCTGCCCAGTTTGCAACTACCACGGGTTGATTGATGCGAAGTGGACAATGGCCCCCCTGGTGGTCAGAGTTGATATATGCAAGATAGGCTATGCCACTGGGTATTTCCTTCTGTCGAATTACCCACGGGGCCGGTGAGGCGGCGGTTTATTGCCGGCATGTTGTGGTGTGTATAGGCTAAGGGGCTGTGTTTTGTATTACCTCATATTCGCGCTTGGTACTACCTGGATATATATATATATATATATATATATATATATATATATATATATATATATATATATATATATATATATATATATATATATATAGATGTACCGGACTAAGATATGGTAATCATAACATCTATAGGCTCGGCGGTACATACAAAGCTCATGTAGCCTTGAATCCCTTTGTGTCGGTCACTTCATCTCTGACGGCGTCCCTACTGTTAGTAAACAGTGATGACTCTTGCAGTACAATTAGAATAGGATATGTGATCGGTGGTGGATAAGCCAATGCGGATGCCTTAGCAGTGTTCCAAGCGCCGAATAAGTATGGCTGTAGAAGCCGCATATGGAAAACATGTTGCCATATCGCGCAGTGCATTCTGGACAGCGACCAGCTCCGAATATGCTCCTATCCATAATCTGGAAGGTCACAAACAGCATATGCATATGTTCTGCTATTTCGCGCACGGTGATGGCCAGGGTGTCGATAACACCATCGTATACGCGAGAGAAGGGGGGCACCGTGTCTTAAACCCGGTCCCGCTAGCGAATATACACTTCACCGCCCAATCGACCGATCAGTGCTTAAAACTTGTCGCGCTCAGTAGGATGTGTCACGCTGAGTACTGATTTGTGTGCAAAATTAAATTGAACCAAAAAAACCCTTGTTGCTTTTAATAAGGTTCCAGCATAAAATTGTGAAATACAATGGAAAACGATCCATAAATACAAAATGCACAAGTATAGTACCAGCGAACCTATTTATAATTCAATAAACACAAAAGCGGGGGTAGTATACACAGTTTTGTTTTAATCTTACAAAAAAACCCTGCAGCTGTTTAACTATTTAATTTAACAAGATTTAACAAGATTTGCCATCCAAGCCAAAGGCCCAGATGGCAAGTGGACAAGGAAGCCATTGGCTTATCGAGAGTCCAAAAATGTTCATCTACTTATAGCCCGCCCTCCTGAGATGTGTGTCAACCTTGTTTTTAAACATATTCACACTGCTAGCAGTTACACAATCTGTAGGCAGTTTGTTCCATTCATTTATTGTCCTCTGTGAGAACGAGTGCTTCCTGATGTCCAATCTACATTGATCCTTTACTAATTTTACCTCATGTCCTCATGTTCTGCTATCCTTCTTGAGTGAGAAAAACATATTTCTGTCAATATTTTCATACCCATTCAATATCTTAAAAACTTCAATCTGATCTCCTCTTAACCTCCTTGTCTCTAGAGTTGTTAAACCACATTCTTTCAGGCGTTCTTCATAACTAAGGTCTCTAAGTTCTGGAATCATTTTAGTTGCTCTCCTTTGTATGCGTTCAAGCGTATCTATATCCTTCTTACGATATGGTCTCCATGCTTGTATACAGTATTCTAAATGAGGTCTAACTATTGCTTTATAAAGAGGTATAATTAACTTTTTTCCCTTGTATGTTATGTTTCTTCTAATCAATCCAAGAATTTGATTACCATTTGAAGCTGCAATACCACACTGCTCTGAAACTTTCATATCAGCGTTTATTGTAACTCATAAGTCCTTTTCTTTTACAGTAGTACCCAGAACAGTATCTCCCATTTTATAGTTTACATTCAAGTTCCCATGTCCTGTATGTAGGCATTTACATTTCCCAAAATTGAACAGCATCTGCCATTTCTCAGACCATTTCACTAATCTGTCTAGATCGTTTTGTAAATGTTTTTTATCACCATCTGTATTAACCTTTCTAAACAGTTTTGTGTCATCCGCAAATTTCAGTACGTTACTTGATATACTCTCGTCCAAGTCATTGATATAAATTAATAATAATATAGGTCCTAATACTGATCCTTGAGGTACCCCACTCAAAACCGATTTCCAATTTGAAACTTCTCCATCTACTACAACTCGTTGTCTTCTGTCAGTCAGCCATTGTTCTATCCAGTCAGTTATGCTATCCCCGATACCATGGGCTTTTAATTTAAGTAGCAATCTTTGATGTGGCACTTTGTCAAAAGCTTTCTGAAAATCTAAGTAGATAATATCTACTGGCGATCCCACGTCTATCCACTTAGTGATTTCTTCCAAAAAACATAACATATTTGTTAAGCATGACCTCGCTTTAAGGAATCCATGTTGAGAAGAATTTAATAATTTATGCTTAACGAGGAAGTCCACCATATGGTATTTAATTAACCTTTCTAATAATTTACAAATCACTGACGTTAAACTCACTGGTCTGTAATTTTCTGACTTATTTCTCGAACCTTTTTTAAATAATGGTATGATGTTTGCTTCTTTCCATTCAAAAGGAACAACTCCCTCTTTTAATGACAAGTTGAATACTCTTGCAAGTGGTATACTGATTTGATCTACTGTTTCCATTAGTAATTTTGGAGGAATCCCATCCACTCCCGGTGATTTGTTATCCTTCATTGCCTTTATTTTCTTAGCTACCAATTCTGGAGTTACAACTAACGGTCCTAAATTGTCAGATTTAGCCCCCTGAAATTTAGCATCAGCAACTGGTAATGAACTAATATCTTCTTTGGTAAACACTGAACTGAAGTAACCATTTAGGTCTTCCGCCATTATAAACCCCTGTGATATTATATTTCCAGCACTGTCTTCTAGAGGTCCAACCTTGTCTTGTACGTTTTGTTTACTCCTGCCATATGCATAAAAACTCTTGCTTTCATTTTTTATGTTACATGCCAGTTTTTGCTCATAGCTTCTTTTAGATTGTCTGATTTCAGTTGTAGCTGCATTAAGTGCCTCTTTGTATTTTGCATAGTCTTCTTCCTTTCTGGTACGCCTATAAACCCTCCACATAGTTTGTTTTAGCATTATTTTTCTAATTGCCTCTTTTGACAAATGTTTCTTTCTACACCGTTTTCCTTGTTTTCGGAAGGGAACAAATTTATCGATGATACTCTCAATTTCATATTTTAGAATATTCCAACATTCAATTGCGGTCTTATTCATCAGCATGTTATTCCAATCTAGCTGTGCTAAGTATTTTCTCATATCTTTGTAGTTACCTTTGTGGAAGTTTCTCTTGTACGTTTTCTTATTTTTACTTTCTGATTTTACATTGATGTCAAAATGTATTTGATTATGGTCACTATTACCCAATGGTTCAAATATTTTTACATTGTCGACTAATTCTTTTTGTGATGACAAAACTATATCTAATACATTTTCTCCCCTGGTTGGTTCTAGCACGTGCTGAGTAAGAAAGCTATCCTGGATTAAACATAGAAATTGTTGATCCTCAATCCCTGTGCTCTCTAGAGAATTCCATTGTATGTGTCCATGGTTAAAATCTCCCATTATGATACATTCCCCTTTACTAACTTCCTTTATAGCGGTTTTTATTTTTGTGTTGTCCTCTTCGTTTATGTTTGGACTTCGGTAAACTAATCCAATAGTTAATTTTGAATTTCCTGAAACAATTTTGCACCAAACAGCTTCATCGCAATCTGCTTCCCTTTCTAGTTTTATTTCATAAGCCTGAATAGATTCTTTAACATATAAAATAACTCCCCCGCCCCTTCTTCCTATTCGATCTTTCCTAAACATTACGTATCCTGTCAGTCCTAATTCAGCATCTGTTATATCTATGTTGGCCCATGATTCAGTTATACCAATTATGTGAGGGTCAATATCTTCTACCATAATGTTTAATTCGTTTTTCTTATTTACTATGCTCTTTGCATTTAAACATACGCATCTAAAACCTTTTTCAGAGATGTTTTTCGGATGATTTGATATTGGTTTATCTGTGCTAGTGGCCTCTTGTTCTGCTTGAGACACATCTAGGTAACCCCCCTGCACTTCTAGTTTAAAGAATGTTTACTTCCAAAAATATTTGTCATTGTACCCAAGTCACTATCTACTGCTGCTGAAAGTTTGTCCGCGAATACTGCCGCCCCCTTTCCACTTAATTGAAGCCCATCCTTCATGTACATATCAGCCCTCCCAACAAAACTTCCCCATAAATCCACAAATCCAACTTCCTCTTCCCTACACAGCCTCTGGACTGACATGATAATTGCCACCCCCCGACAATTTCGATATTTGTGACCCCTCCTGCCCATTACAGTTAAAATCCCTGACAGTAATCCCTGCTCAACCCGCGTCTGTGTTAGTGTTCTGACCAACTGCCTATATTTCCTAACTATGGCAGTTGTACCCTCCCTCTCTACGTTATTTGTCCCTACGTGTACTAAAACAGATCCACCCTTACCCGAGCCTACGATGTTTTTACCTTCTCAGTTATCGCCTCTATTTTGGCTCCAGGCAAGCAGACCACCACATCATCTCCCTTGTTTAAGACTCTGTCGGTCTTCCTAACTATCGAATCCCCCACAAACACCGTCGCTCTCTTCCTCACCCCCTCTATCACTGCTGCAGAATAACTCTTCCTTTCGATCCCCTCCATCACATTCTGTCCTGACCCCTTCCCTCCTGTCTCCCCCACTTCCCACTCCTTTGCTCTTGTCTCTCCCACTCCCCTCTCCTTCACTCCGGTTGTTTTCCCTTCCGTCTCCCCCACTCCCTTCTCCTTCCCTCCTGTCTCCCCTACTCCCCTCTCCTTCACTCCGGTTGTTTTCCCTCCCGTCTCCCCCACTCCCTTCTTCTTCCCTCCTGTCTCCGCTACTCCCCTCTCCTTCACTCCGGTTGTCTTCCCTCCCGTCTCCCCCACTCCCTTCTCCTTCCCTCCTGTCTCCCCTACCCCCCCCCTCTCCTTCACCCCGGTTGTCTTCCCTCCCGTTCCTTTCCTTCCCGTCTCCTTACGTCCTGTCTCCCTATGACCTGTCACCTTCCCTCCTCTCAGCTTCCTCCCAGGCTGAGGTGAGCTCTCCCTAGCATCTCTTGTGTCTTTCCCCACTTTATCGTCTACTGTTCCCCCACCGGAACTACTGGCACAACTCCCCTGTTCCCTTCCCACCATTGCCACAACGAGCAGCCTCAGCTCTTCCAACTCCACCTCTAGTTCCTTAATCCTTGCGCAAAACCTACACTCAAAACTAAAACTACATGCCTGGACCTCAGCCCAGGACTTCTCACACCCAGACTTGACGAAATCCACCCAGTTACTGCAACTGCCACAAATTAAGTGTCTTGTGGCCTTTAACTGCCGTTTGCACGGCGCCATCATACAATTTAGTTTTAATTAGTTTGCTACGTTAGCCTTGAATAAGGCTGTTTTTGTTGATAATAGTGATATAATAGTAATCCCTGCTGCATTTTTAATGTCATTCTAAACAACAGAATTTAACTCCCTAGAAGCGCTATTCAACCACTCGTGATAAAATATTGAGAGATTAATCTTGTAAGGCATGCCCGCACATAATATTGCAATGCATCAACCAGAATGTGTATAATCACACAGGTTAACCGGTATATTGGGAGGGGTGGTGGGAATAACAAAATGTTTCTCAAAGTCAGTAAATGTTGTTAGCTGGTGATCGGTTGGAGCAATGAAGCAGAGTGACTTAACATTCACCTGCTCCAGCATTCGTCCCGCAATTTTCTTTCCGCGCACACTACTGGGCGATATGAGGCTCTGCATACATCACATGACTAATTAACTTGTCCAGGGCAGTCCAATTAAGCGCTGTAGCAATATGCCGGGGGAGCAGGATGTCACATACAGCGCCAAAATAGGTGCTTCTGTTTCGGCGACTCAAGAGTACTTTTTCAGCCTCTTATTTCCCCACACACCTCATTTCACACGCGGTTGTCTTCCGTTCATGCCTCTTGTTCTTGGCCTACGTCCACATTGGTAACGCATAGTTGGTGCAATGATTGCTTTGATAAGCTTGAACGTAGCAGTTTTGTTTAGTGTGTGTGGCATGCTACGTCAATTACATATCATTGCACATTCATGATGTGCTGTAGTTGCATCTATTTCGTTTTGCCTTCGTGTATTTTATTCATAGATGGCGTTATTTGGATGTAGTGGTACATATTGGAAGTATCCTGTAATGTTTATGTGAATTGTAGCTATTTTTAAATATATTAAGCTTTTAGTAATGTCACTCTTTTATGATAAGGTTCAGTGTGTGCCAGTTTTTTTATTTCACCTGTTAATTTGCTAATTAAGTTAACACAACATTACTTAATATAATTAGTTAACTTGACCAGAATGGGTAAATTTATTTCAATTTAATTGACACATTCCCTACTAACTGTTTGTTTAACACTTACATAATTGTACAATTAGTTTTAAGATTATTCGCACTGTTGGCATTTACACAATCTATTTACAAGTCGTTCCCCTTATTTATTTTTTTTCTTCTGATATATGACATTACTTCGTGTCCTCTAGTTTGTCTGTCTTTTTTAAGTGATAAAAACTATTTCTATCAATATTTTTACACACGTTCAATATCTTACACACCTCACTTTGATCTGTGTCTGTAGAGTTGTTAAATCACATTATTAAAAGGTTTGCCAACCATTTCCTCCCCGTGTTCACGTATACAAATATTGAAATTCCTCTGACGTATCAACTTGTTGAGCAAGTACATTATGGCTGCAAGGAAACATAACGATTCCTGTGTTAACTTTAGTATCGGAAATTACCTTTGGCAACACTTTCCTGCACAAACATGACCGTATCCTATTTCATATTTGATCGATTTAAATTGATATTTCTTCGGTAGGAAGGGTCCCTTTTTTAGGCCTTTTCTTTCTCCCTCCTTCTATTCCTCGCTCCCCTTCCCCCTCCCTCTATTTCTGTTCTCTCTCTCCATCTATGTGCGTGTCTCTCTCTCCCTCTTTCTCTACCTACCCACACCCCCTCCCTCCCTCCCTCCCTATCTCAATGTTTACCTATGTATCTCTGTATCTCTCTCTCCTTCTCTTTCTCTCTCTCTCTCTCTCTCTCTCTCACACTCTTGTATATCGATTTTTATTGCCTGACACGTTAGGTTTTCACGAGGTGTGGATTCGGGTTCCCGATGATTTTGATGCAATATACTTCGTATTGTATTGTAATACATCATGGCATAGATGTGGAATGATGTAGGAACGCCGTTCTCGTTAACACGCTTAATGCTTCTCGACGGCGTGGTGTCCACTGTGGTGTCTACGTATGACATCGCACATACATCAACTTAAATAGGTATGTTCTATTGAATGGGTATGAAAATATTGATAGAAATAATAAAATATAAGGTATGTTCTATATAGCGCTGTGTCCATTCCGTCCGTTCCGTACCAGGTCATTCCAACATCATCTCAACTTCTCTGGATAGCAGCTGTAATTAGTGCGCTAAGACTGACAAATGTAATGCAGATATTTATGACTATCTGTTGTCAGGAGGCTGTGGAATAATGTAGGAACGGCGTTCTCGTTAATGCGTCTTAATGCTTCTCGGCGGCATGTTGTCCATTTTGGTGCCTACGTGTGACGGATACTCATTTGTTCAGCTGAGTGAACTGTGGCAACGAGATGAGAAAGACAATTGTTCAAGCTTTGAAACGACAGCAGCACGGTTCGATCCCGGATTTTCTTGACGATTTTAGCCCGATGTTCTAACCACAGTGCCTCCGCGCCCCGTGTATATTGTACGACGGTGAACATCGTGTATTTGGTAGAGTCCTCAATTCCGGGAAGAATATTCGGGGTATGTATTCATAAATTTAACAAGATTTGCCATCCAAGCCAAAGCCCAGATGGCAAGTGGACAAGGAAGCCATTGGCTTATCGAGAGTCCAACAATGTTCATCTACTTATAACCCGCCCTCCTGATATATGTGTCAACCTTGTTTTTAAAAACATTCACGCTGCTAGCAGTTACACAATCTGTAGACAATTTGTTCCATTCATTTTTTGTCCTCTGTGATAAAGAGTGCTTCCTGATGTCCAATCTACATTGATCCTTTACTAATTTTACCTCATGTCCTCTAGTTCTGCTATCCTTCTTGAGTGAGAAAAACATATTTCTATCAATATTTTCATACCCATTCAATATCTTAAACACTTCAATCTGATCTCCTCTTAACCTCCTTGTCTCTAGAGTTGTTAAACCACATTCTTTCAGGCATTTTTCATAACTAAGGCCTCTCAGTTCTGGAATCATTTTCGTTGCTCTGCTTTGTATTCGTTCAAGCGTATCTATATCCTACTTACTATATGGTATCCATGTTTGTATGCAATATTCTAAATGAGGTATAACTATTGCTTTATACAGAGGTATAATTAACTTTGTTCCCTTGTATATTATGTTACTTCTAATAAATCCAAGGATTTGATTACCCTTTGAAGCTGCAATACCACACTGCTCTGAAATTTTTATATCAGCGCTTATTGTAATTACTAAATCCTTTTTTTTACAGTAGTACCCAGAACAGCATCTCCCATTTTATAGTTTACATCCAAGTTCCCATGTCATGTATGTAGGCATTTACATTTCCCAAAATTTAAATTCGGGGACCTATATCCGGCTGCATTTACTTGGGGCCTACAGCGAACTTACTGATTTATAATACGATATTGTATTGTGGACACCGAATAGGGACACACATCCACGTCACGATCCTGTTTAATACGATTAAGTAAACCCTCTTCGAAATGGTTTAATGTAAAAGACAGAACGTTATTGCAATTTGGCACTTTGTTTTCTGAGCAAATTATGTCTCTCTTGGAAAATGATGTATAACATTTTCGTTTACATGATTATTTCACAATGCTTCAGTAAGCAAATTTAAACTACAAAATGTAAATAAGAAGGTGATCAAAGGAATGTTACATTTGAAGTATATCGTGGATTGGTGTGTATTATATATATATATATATATATATATATATATATATATATATATATATATATATATATATATATATATATATATATATATATATATATATATATATATATATATATATATATATATATATATATATATATATATATATATATATATATATATATATATATATATATATATATATATATATATATATATATATATATATATATATATATATATATATATATATATATATATATATATGACACACACACACACGCGCACACACACACACACACACACACACACACACACACACACACACACACACATTTGCTAGATTACCTTTCCTCGTAATATTAAAACACGCATAGCACACACTGTCTGTCGTTCCATGTTAACACAGGCAAGTAGTAGATGACCTGCACACATGGAGATTTTGACAAGGCGGTACTACTTTTGGACACATCTTCTAATATGGTTGGATATGAGGTATGTCCAGTGTAATGGTGATGTAATAATGTTCATACTTGATGTGTTAAATGCACCATCAATTATTTAAATATAACCAGGTATGCTCTCAGCGTATTGGCACAATATCCTGGCATGTTGATCTTTTAATTTCTGACCTAACCATGAAAACGACCACCTAGAGCACCCTAACTTCTCGTCATATATATCTCCTATACATATACACATGTCACATGGTCAACAAAATACATTTAGTTTCTAAAAAAAATTACAAAAGAATTAAACCAAAACATCTCGTACGGCGCCTACGCATAGTACCAAAGTTACCGTAAAATCGATATATGCAAAAGTGTCGATCTATTTCACCGAAAGTTCGTGCGGCGGCGCTGCTATTACACTTATGTATTAATTATTATTTATTATTGAACTAATTTATTTAACTCATTAATTTAATAAATTATGTATTTTAAGCACATGTGCGATATACAAATATACTTATTATAATATGCGTGTGTGTGCATGTGTACGGCAACTAGTAAAAATTTATAAGTTGAAGTAAATTAAATAAATGGTGATGATTACATGTATTAATAGTACGTGATATCTGTGTGTGATGCTGTTTTAACAATCTATTTTTTATGCGTGAAAACCTGCCGTGAAACACATGCCGAATAAAAACACGCTATGTTTCCTGAAGAATGTTTTATATGTTACAATCTACACGCATGTCTCTTATTTTGTGTTTAACATCATAATGATTATGGGAGGTGGCAACCGCTAATCTCTAGAGAAATAAGTGGTATCAACATATACATACTAATAAATAATTTTGCAACAAAGTAATAATACTATTTTTATTGAAGTCATTTCAATTACATTTGATAGTTCACGTTAAATGATGCGTTAATACTGGTGCCAACGTAATAACTGAAACTATTCAAGAAAGGCAATTGGTATTAAAAATCACGCCGTAAATCTGGGCAAGGTCCATTCAGAGATACCTAAAATACATATATAACACAATATGATGATAAAATTAATAAAACTAATTATTTAAGAATATGACATGTCATGTATAGGACACAGACAAAATACAAATAATGCTGCTACATATAATAATAACTAAAAGCAATGAGGCACGCACGCACGCACAATTAAAACATAAATACATAATTGTAATAGCAGTGCCGCCGAACGGAGTTTCGATGAAACTTAACGACGCCTTGTCATATGCTTCGATTTTACGGTAGCTTTAGCACAATGCGTAGGCTACGTAGGAGGTAGCGATGTTTTGGTTTGTTTGTTTTGTAAATTTTGCTCGTTTGGAGAAAGTAAATGTATTTTTAACCACTTGACATGTGTATATGTATAGCAGATATACGAGGAGAAGTTTTGGTGCGCTATGTGGTAATTTTCATGGTTAGGTCAGAAAGTAAAAAGATCGCCCCTTTATATCTGGCTTTGCTAGGTTATTTATGATATTACTCCAGACAACTCCTTAACAGTCAGACACGACACGATCACGTGACAATATAATTGTGTCGCCATTGTTGGTCAACGCAGCTGTGGCAATTGTTCGAGACGTTTTTACTGTATTACTGATATTATATTATTCGTTTACGTACGTGCGTTGTGCCACAATACTGTGAATACCCTTGCCGTGACACACGCTGCACAATATCTGCTACGACGGTGGGTATTCTTGTGAGTTCTATGTCAATCAGTTTGTTGACAGCCTTTGAAGCCGAAGGGATTGACCTAGATATATTCTAAATTGTCGACACGCCAGTCCAACTGTCAGTGAATGGCCACAGAGTGTTTACTTCGCCCCAAGCTAGTCTTTTTCCTGGGACATAGTCCGAACGCTAGATTCCATCACACTGTCATATAAACGGCATTAGGAATGCTGGACTGGATCACTGTTATTCTATTTTGGATGTTCGGGTGCATTAGGGGTCCTGTTTGCTTTTCACGCAAGGGGCCATTCGTGACATTGATTTACCACGATCGGTAGATTGTCTCTTTTTGCAAATTGGGGGCAATGACTTTAACAGTGCCGCATGCATACCAACCCAGCTTGGAAGAGACATTTTACACTTTGCAAGTGATTCCATTAAGCTAGGAGGGGTCGCTAAGGTGAGCATCTGTTAGGCAAAGTCAATCGCCATACAATTTTTTCTATCTGGCTTTTGCTGTTATATACGTGAAGGACTTGCTCGTCAAAAAAAAAAAATGCAATACACACATATTTCATTTTTGAATGCATTATATATATATATATATATATATATATATATATATATATATATATATATATATATATATATATATATATATATATATATATATATATATATATATATATATATATATATATATAACTAACTAACGTTACATGACAATAACCATGTAAAAGTGTTAAATTATTACCTTGTTTTCAGAACGCATGTGTTTCTGACATCTCACCGAAAACGGGATGTTTTTGTGAACGCGATTACAAAACGGGAATATCATAGGTATAAGGTATATCCCTCTGCCGTCGGAGGAAAAGTAGCAAGGCAACTCGCCTTCTGTTGGCGTGAGGCGACTGATCCCTGTTGGCAGAGGGCTGGTTGTAGTCGTGACTGACCATACATTGTGACTGTGCCAGCCAGTTCGGCATACAGGGATTACTTTGTCGTTTAACCCCAATTGAGGGTTTTAATTGGGCTGTGGCCATCATTTCATGTGAATCTTATCCCATACTACTACAATATTCGGTATAGAGTATTGCCATTATTGATTCTCCTTTTGCTCTGGCTTTGGCCAGTTCGCATGCAGCCCTTTAGCGGGGGTGGGGTCTCAATCAGCAGGCAAATAGGGCATGGGGGGATTACTTACACCCCGCTTTTGTGTGTAGTGAACTTTTAAATAGTCTAGCTGGTACTGTGCTTGTGCAGTCGTAATTAAGTACCGTTTTCCCTTGTAAATTGTTATGCTGGTACACTATATAACTGCGACAAGGGTTTTTATTGCAGACATGTACCAGTTTGTCTTCTACACTGATGTAGTTATCTAGACAGACTATTTATTCTGACAGTGCACCCTACGCTGCAGGCATTTTACATTTAATGCGGTGTGCACAGTAGCAATTACGTTGACATTTACAGTCCACAATAAATTTGCCGAATTGCCCCTTTTCAACCTACACAGTAGTTGTTTTTTTCCACACATACGTAGAAAGTGTTGCACGCCACCGTTATTAACCAAATACACAGGGGATTCATGGGTAGAAGGTCACACTAAGAATTGCCGTCTGCTGGCCATAAAGTTACATCTTTAATCATCCCCTATAAACGACTGACTTAGTAACAGGTGTTTTATTTAAGTCTGTGCTGATGGCCCATTCTGGCCTCATTCTACACGAAATCACGTTACACCTTGTGACCCAAAGGCAACATCACGTGCACATACCGCAAGATTACCCATTTATTGGGGATTATGTGGGATGATAAATTTTGCTAAGACAAAGTTCTTCCTACGGGTTCTTCATTCAGTTGCCAGTTGTTCGAGAAATTCAGTTGCGCTACAAAATTATTTTTGTAAAAGCGTTTTGGGATAGTTGGTGTCACACATCTACTTGACGACTTTATATTCGTCGGCCCAGCATATAACTCAGTCTGCATGGATGCATTGTTTTCGGTTGAATGTTTATCACAGCTCTCGGGAATACCTTTAAACAAGGACAAACGCTGGCTGCCATCTACTTGTTAAATAGTTTATGACATTGAAGTTGATACTGATAAGATGGAGCTACGGTTGACTGCTGAAAAAATTGCTAAAGCTACGTCATTGGTAGATTTCATATTTAACAGACGCAAGGTAACTTTACGTGAATTACAGTCTCTTATTGGACTCCTCAGTTTTGGTTGCTTAGTCGCACCATGCGGGCGCGCATTTTTAAGACGGTTGATCAATCTCACCATCGGAATACATCGTCCACATCATTATTTGACACTCAATCACGAAGCCCGTTTAGACTTACATGCTTAGCAACTGTTGCACACATTTAATGGCAAGAGTATGCTTTTAGATGGTAAATATATGTATTCATCAGTCAATACATTGTATTCAGACGCTTCCATTGAATTTGGCTTTGCAGCAGTATTTGGCAAAAAGTGGGTCGCAGGTAAATTGCATAGACCATTTTCATCTGCGGATATAACCCTTCTTGAACTGTATCTTCTAGTTCTTGTTATTGAATTTGTTCGGCCACTTTTTGTCAAATCACTATCACAGGTGTGGTTGGCATAGTCAGCATAACCACTTCCAAGAATTGTGGCATTATGAGGCTTGTACGACAGCTAGCGCTGGCATGTCTGAAATACAACTTTTATTTCGATGTAAACACGTACCCGGTTACTAAAACATAATCGCTGATCGACTCTCGCGATTTTAGATTATCGAGGCGCGACAGTCAACTCCATGGTAGGACTTGCCCTCTGTCATCATACCAGCCCACCTGACATCGCACGTGCTCATTCCTTATATCGTCGGTTGGGTCAAGCGGCACTCGCACCTACCTCGCGAGCTACGTATCGCCGCTGCTTCCGAATGCTGAGAGTCTACCTTGCATTCCGTTGCCCTGGGGAAAAAGCACTTCCCTTTTGAAACAAACATTTGACAAGCTTTATCACACATTTGTGTTCCTCATGCAATCCATCTGCAACATTAGGTTCTAGGGTGTTCGCTGTATCATTCAGTGATATCATAGTTGGGTTGGCTGATCCAGCTACCAACTTCTACATTACAAAATATTAATAGGATTTCAGAAATGGCCCGTTTAGTTGGTTTCTCGTCGACCTATTGATATTTCTATTCTGACTCACCTTGTCCTCGCTACTAAGGCAGTTATAGCGGATGCCTATATGCTGCGAGCTGTAGAGGCGATGTTCTTACTGGCATTTCAGGGTTTCCTTCGTATCGACGAAACTACATTTCGTCCAGGTGTGTCACCGGACCGCCTTATACATTACAGTGATGTCGACTTTGTTTCAGGATATAAGGGTAAAGCTAACCGAACTTTGCGGTTAGCTTTCAGGTATTTAATAAAAATACAAATAAAAAAAATGCATAGCCCATTATTTGTGCTTACTGATTAAAGTATGACTAGGTATGACTATTTCTCCAAGCAACTATCCGATTGCTTTGTACACGTAGTTTACAATCCTGTACTTTACAAATGCCACTCGTTCCGCTATGGCGACACCAGCCCCTTGAACAAGTTTTACTGACCTCCAAATTCCACACATGGGCAGGTGGAAAGCCGCTATATTCGCATACCTATGATGTAATATAATGTATCCATCAATGTGTAATGAATTTCGACCACTTCGTAACAAAGGTCTTTGTCCTGTCATTCCTATCTGCTCAGCCGGAGCTGAGGGCTGGGGTGACAGGACGAATAATGATGCTCTGAGCTGGTTTCAGCATCAAAGTGGTCATTCGATGACATTTTCGCTACTGAATAGCAATAGTCTGCGTCTAATTATCCTGTTCTTCATGTCTGCTCAGCCGGGGCTGAAGGCTGGGGTAATAGAATGTACAGGGATGCTCTGATTCGTTCTTTACTTAAATATTTGTCAAGGGTTGACCATTTATCCAGTTCATCACACTGTTCTAGTATATATATCCTTCATTCCAGTCTGTTCAGCCGGGACTAAGCTGGTTTCAGCATGAAAGTAGTCACTCGATGACATGTTCTCTACTGCATAGCAATAGTCTGCGTCTAATTATCCTGTTCTTCCTGTCTGCTTAGCCGAGGCTGAAGGCTGGGGTGATATACTATCTAGGGATGCTCTTACATGTTAATTACGGGTTGATCATTTATCCAGTTCATAACATAACACTGTCCTAGTATATTTATAATTAATTCAAGTCTGCTCAGCCGTTGCTGATGGCTGGGTTGATATAATGTACAGGGATGCTCTGATTCGTTTTCTGCTTAAATATTTGTCAATGGTTGACCATTTATCCAGTTCATCACACTCTTCTAGTATATACATACTGGAATGAAGAATATATATATATATATATATATATATATATATATATATATATATATATATCCTTCATTCCAGTATGTTCAGCCGGGGCTGAGGGCTGGGGTGATGGCACATGATTTGTTTTCTACTTAAATGTTAGTTACGGGTTGACAATTTGTCCAGCTCATAACACTGCTCTAGTATATTTATCCTGTCATTCTAGTCTGCTCAGCCTGGGCTAAGGGATAGGGTGATGTTAGGAATAATGATTGTACGGATTATTGTCGCGATTAATACCATCAGCTTTGCCAGGTTTATTGACATGGTACGTACAAACAATCATACTGTGTTACTAACGCTTCGTATTTCTATACAGCTAAATCAGGGCTGATTATTATTGCCTTTAGGTACAGTTCATACCGAATGTAATGTAATGCTTCAGTAATATATATCGACCTTGAACATCATGTTTAAGATGCATTGCATTGTCTTTTGAGCACTTATTGATTCATTGTGTCACTATAAGCGCAGCGATGTAATTTTTGTTATGGCATTTCATCAAAGGCCAAATTTGCCCATTTACAACTTGCACATTGTTTCTGTTGCTGTGTACATCAAACTTTCTCCAGCCATTAAGACTGTACCTTCAGAACACTGTTTAGTTATAGTTATTACCCGGCAGAAGACATAAATACAAACTTATGTAAACACACACAAGTTCCTTTATATTTTTGCTAGGGGATTTATGACATTAATCAATGCACATGTGAGACAACCAATTAAAGGTCAGACACAACATATTTGTGTCACCATTGTCGAAGCAGCTGTAGTAATTTTTTTTAAGACCCACCTCCTCCTCTCCACCACTCCATCCGTCTGCGCTATCAGCTGTGGCAATGTTTCGAGACCCACCTCCTCCTCTCCACCACGCCATCCGTCTGCGCTATCCGCTGTGGCAATGTTTCGAGACCCACCTCCTCCTCTCCACAACGCCATCCGTCTGCGCTATCAGCTGTGCGTGGATATTTAGATTATTTATATATATATATATATATATATATATATATATATATATATATATATATATATATATATATATATATTCTATACTAATTGATTATTAGATTATTTACCAATGCGATGCTATAATAATTGATTATTAGATTATTTACCAATGCGATGCTATAATGATTGAAATATATACTAAATGATCGTGTGTGCGTGTGTGTGTGTGTGTGTGTGTGTGTGTGTGTGTGTGTGTGTGTGTGTGTGTGTGTGTGTGTGTGTGTGTGTGTGTGTGTGTGTGTGTGTGTGTGTGTGTGTGTGTGTGTGTGTGTGTGTGTGTGTGCGTGCGTGTGTGCGTGCGTGTGTGTGCGTGCGTGCGTGCGTACGCGTGCGTTCGTCTGTGTATGTGTGCATGTGTTTGTGTTTGTGCGTGTGCGTGTGCGTGTGGGTGTGTGTGTGCGTGTGGGTGTGCGTGTGCGTGTGTAATTGATTATGTGAAAATGGTAAGCTGTGACTACCACTTTCGTGCATGTGAGTCGGCTTATACGGTTACACCACCAGGTAATTGCAGAACGCCGCACGCAGCTACATAACCGTGAGTCGCAGTGATCGGTGTATCGACTGTTCAGACGCCAGGAACAAGCGGCATAGACGCTTGACGGCGAATCATTGCTCGGTAGCAGAATCGGGTACGTCGGCCATAGATTATATAGCGTATGTTGGCCATCAACAGTTCATATGATAGTCTTATTTTACCACAGGCTAACGCTAAATATATATATATATATATATATATATATATATATATATATATATATATATATATATATATATATATATATATATATATATATATATATATATATATATATATATATATATATATATATATATCATATATGTAAATTTCAATGCAAATACATATATTGTGAAGCATGTGCAGCCTTATACACCAGCTATGGTAGGAAGTCAATATGTACGTATGTATGTATGCAAATAAGTAAGTAAATACGTTAGTAAGTAAATACTAAGTAGTTTTGTCAATCAATAAACAATTATTAATGTTTTGTTCATGAATCATCAAATATTTTTTTTTTCACATTAAATGGAAGCCAACTATGTTGTGTTGTTAGAATTATACAATAACTTTAGGGATGTTATTCATTAACCAGCTAAAGATGACATACTCGATGACAACCTCATCCCCAATTCCTGACGTGGACTTCACCACTCTCGCTACTGAATTCCGAAATGCAAGCTACCAGAATGAAAACACCTCCGACGTTGGCAATGCAACATCGCTAGGCCGTGGAATGATGTCGCCCAATTTCTACGACATCACTGCCCTGGCGATCATCGGCATAGCCGGCGTCTTGTTGAATGTCGCCGTGCTGGCCGTATTCTTCCAGAAAGAGAACAGGAAGTTAGCAACCAACCGCTATTTCATCAGCCTCGCCATCAGTGAGTCCACGTTATCTCAATCGTAATTAATTGATGCATCTCAGGCACTTTATGAGTGCACAAACATTTAGCATTATATATAGTTTGGGGTGATATGTGTGTTCGATATTAGTGTTTCGTGGATATATATATATATATATATATATATATATATATATATATATATATATATATATATATATATATATAGAGAGAGAGAGAGAGAGAGATATAATATTATATATATATATATATATATATATATATATATATATATATATATATATATATATATATATATATATATATATATATATATATAAAGATATAATAGGGAGAGAGGGAGGGGGACGGAGGGGAGGTAGGGGAGGGAGGGAGGGAGGGAGGGAGGGAGGGAGGGAGGGAGGGAGGGAGGGAGGGAGGGAGGGAGGGAGGGAGGGAGGGAGGGAGGGAGGGAGGGAGGGAGGGAGGGAGGGAGGGAGGGAGGGAGGGAGGGAGGGAGAGAGATGATATGTCCAAATTGTATGCAACCACTGCTGAAAATGCTGAATTGATCGAAATAAACCTCTTTATCTTGCCTTATACATTTATTCAAAAGCTTCTTTGTCCTGATTTCACTCTCCCCTGCTGCCATTACAATCTCCACACGCGACTAATCGACGCCATTTGCTCTTCCCTTCTTCACCCTATTCATCGTGGTTTGCATCTTTGTATCAATAATATCAGATCTTTGTTATTTTCACCATGTTTCAGTAGCTCATTGAAGTAGCTATTTCATACCTTCAGCACTGCTTCTTGTTCTGTCACTAACTTCCCACTTCAATCATTGATCAACGTCCCACCCTTCACGTCCTTACTATTATCATCTTTGTCCATTTTTTATATAATCTTCTATACACAGTCCTCATCTACCTTGCTATATTATACGTATGCTTCCATATCTCTCCTCACATTGTCAACAGCTCTCTTTGCCGCTTTCTTCTTCTGCCAGTATGTGTGCATCATGCTTGCATCCGGTTGATTTCCTCTCTCCTTGGCCTTCTCTATTTCTTTCCAGGCTTCCTTCTTTCGCATAGTGTTTCTGCAACTTCGCTCGTACACCATGCTTGTTTACCATTCCTTGACACCCTGCCCATTCCCGATGTTATTTCACATAGTTCTTCCGCAACTACAACAAATGCTTCTTTGTACTTTTATTCGTTCTTCCTCCAAACCACCAATTTCTTCACTGAGCTCTTCATACTGAACCGTCACCCGCTCCTTGTACTCAAGAGCGACGTCGTCTTTGCACCTCCACCACTTAAAGTCTTGCGGCCCACGGTCTTTGTTTGTTTCTTCTCTAAGCATACACACAACGAACACAACTGGCTTGTGCTGTGTCGTGACATGCTCTCCAGCCACAGCTTTGCAATCCTTAATCTTCCATAGCTGCTGCTTCTGAACTTCCAGCATATCTAATTTTGTCTTGTGCTGTCCACTCCTGTATTTGACCTTATGGCTATCTAGCTTCTGGAAGAAAGAGCTAGCCACTGCTAATCCATTTCTCGCCAACAACTCCACCATATTTCGGCAATCTTCATTCCTCGCTCCCCATCCATATCTGCCAACACTCTCCTCTTCACCTGGTTCCACTAATAAAAAATGTGCATTGAGGTATCTCGCAATGAACAACACCTTTAGCTCCACCTTTCCTCTACAAAACATCCCTGAACTCCAATTTCTCTGCCTCCATCCTTACCGTCTGTGGCCCGTACACATATATAACGCACATCACATGTTACCTAACCACCAGCAATGTCATCACTATGCGCCCTTTACATCTCTCCGCTCAGAACACCGTCTTACTGCATGCATGCATATATACATAAATACATACATACATGCGTACATGCATACATGCATACATACATACATACATACATACATGCATACATGCATACATACATACGTACATACATACACACACTTGCTGTATTATAGTAAGATTGGACTGGGCCAAAGAACATTGAAGGCGGCGAAAGATGTTGATCATTATCAGAATTAATGGTACGTGAAATGATGCCATTGTCAACCGTCGTCATTGGTTTTCGACAACCATCAAATTATAATAGCCGTCGGTAGTGTTATCCGGTAGACTAAGCTAAATGGTAAACCATCAGCATAGCACAGTCGGCTGCTTTGCATAGTGTGTTTCGTTAAAGAGTTTTGATGCGTGAGTTTGTGTGTCGGTTCCTAGCCCAGTAATATCCCAGAAAGAGGCCGACGATGAACGAGCTTTGCCTTGGTTTGTATTTGGTGTCTACAAACATATCTATACTGATCTTGGAGTATCACACACGCACGCACGCACGCAAGCACGCACGCACGCACGCACACACCACACACCACACACCACACACCACACACCACACCACACACACACACACACACACACACACACACACACACACACACACACACACACACACACACACAAACACACACACACACACACACACACAAACACCCACATGCATACGCATACGCACAAACGATCGTTTAGTAGTTGGTTCTAATTCGACATTGACAATTAGTTTTTTATATATTTCAAATATGAAACAGTTTTCACCATATGTCTTGATTATAATTAAATGTTATGCTATATATATATATATATATATATATATATATATATATATATATATATATATATATATATATATATATATATATATATATATAGATAGATAGATAGATAGATAGATAGATAGATAGATAGATAGATAGATAGATAGATAGATAGATAGATAGATAGATAGATAGAGATAAGGATAGAGATACATATAATAGTTTCTGAGGATTATGTCAAGTGAATGCAAAGACCACATGCTAGAAAGCAAGCTAACCAGGGATAACTAAGTGGGGAAATTCGACAGTTGCCGGGCAGAGTATCCACACTTAGATAAGGGGGCATCCAGACTGAAGATCTGCCACGATTGTGAAAGACAAATCATTGGTGACTATCACAATCGAGGAGATCGAAGGAAATCAGATGGCAGTCAGGAGCACAGTGCATGTGACTGGCGAGGGAAATGGTAATAGTCCAAGCTATGAGACAGCTGTGCCACTTGTGCCACTCCCAAAATCTATATTTCAAGGCATTGACAAATTGAAATGTGTACAGGTTAAGCTTCACATCGACGAGACTGTTCAGTCAGTTCAGGATCGACACCGAATAATTTCCGATATTTGCTGAACCCACTTCGAAAAAAACACGTAAACTTCGCGTGATTTTATGTTTCGATATGAGTGAAGCCAACACAGTCATCCTTCGCGAGCGCCATGTGACACCGACGATTGATGACATCATTTTTGAACTGAATAGTTCATGGTACTTCACAAAGCTCGACTTGAACAAATAATGCCATCAAGCATCGAAGTGAGTTCAGCTGCCGAATAGTTCCCAAATGGTATTTAAACAACGCTACAAAGAAAACAATCAACACCAGCGACGATATACTGGTGCTCGGTGGCACTCAGGCTGAACACGACAACTTGCGTCGTGTAGTTGAACGAGTGAAGGCAAACGCCACACGCTCAACAGAGAAGTGTGTGTATTTAAATATATATATATATATATATATATATATATATATATATATATATATATATATATATATATATATATATATATATATATATATATATATATATATATATAGAGTAAGGTGGGGCAAAGCGCCCACGTTGGGGCATAGCGCCCATGCCACTATCTTGGCGAATATTGCATTTGGTGGCTCCATATAGCGATCAAATGATTAGTTACTGACTCCTGACGACACATCAACGTGCTATGGCTTTATAGATTCGAACACGATGTAAATATAGCTGATTTACCGTTTCTTTGTTATTTGTTATAAAATCGCTTCCATATTAATTATCCAATTGCCACTAAATGGTTATGAATTTTGAAAAGCTTGGAATAACTTTCTAAGCTATGTTATATAACATGAATTTCCATGCCATGTTGTTGTGTAAATACAATATACAATATATATATATATATATATATATATATATATATATATATATATATATATATATATATATATATATATATATATTATATATATGTATAATATCAGTTTTTGTGTTTAGCGCACACACAAAGACACACAATTGTGTATAATATTTTATAATATTCAGTGTCTGAGCTGCAAGAAATGGTCACACGCCGCGTGCACTGCGGGCGGCCCATACTACATTTGCCACAATTGTGAACCAGACTCAGACTAATTTGGATGAACAAATCCAACAGCACGTCGTTATAGCACATGTCGCTACACTGGAGCCACAAGCGAACTGCATTCAGTTTCCCTGGTGCGATATCGTTCTTTGTTCCTGTTTCATTTGGTTTGTAGGTGCATTATGTATTTGCATTAAATAAAGTTATGTATTCTTGTTATTACATAATCATTTTGTAGCCTATTGATAACATAAAACATACATGCAATTCCATATGGGGCATAGCGCCCATCCCATGTGCGCTTTGCCCCACCTACGGGGCAAAGCGCCCAAATCGGGTGCATGCGCATAATTAATCACACTACAAAAACATGTTATTCGAATCATGTTAGATTAGCGTGACATATACTCCATATAGTTACCGACATATTGCAGATAGTTGTAGGTATATATCATTAAATGGAGCCAACCGTTACGACGATATTAGTTACCCTGGGCGCTATGCCCCACCTTACTCTATATATATATATATATATATATATATATATATATATATATATATATATATATATATATATATATATATATATATATATATATATATATATATATATATATATATATATATATATATATATATCGTCGTATGGGGACGTCTGGAGCCCAGAAGGAATATCAGCGGATCATAATATGTTGGAAGCCATCAGAAAGACGATATTGCAGAGGAAATGAGGTCGTTACTAGGTTTGGCTGGCTACGTCTCTCGCATAATCCCAAACTGTGCGACCATTACCGAAACTTTGAGGAGAATATCGAGGGCCAAGATTCCTTGTGAGTAGAAGCATTCCCGTTGGGACTTGTAACAGTTCTGGCACAAAAAGTGTATAAAGACGATGAAGGAGGTAATGTAGTTGCACAGACCTCAAGAACGCTCACAGATATGGAAAAAAATGCAGCCAGATTGAGCGACAAACACTTCCCCTCGCATGGGGTAGCGAAAAATGTCACCTGTACATCTACTGAAAGTCAAATAAATACTTGGGATTATTAAAACGCGTACATCTTGGTATTTGTTTTTTTATGCATTTAGTTAGTCTTTGTTATGACATCTCAGTTCGGGGTTCGATTTATTGGTCTTCTAAATATTATTTTTTTCGGATTATGTGTGTCGCCCTTCTATATTTTGCATAGTGTTTTTTTTAATTAGACATAACTGTTATTTTACTTAATATATTATCCACATTAAAACGACACCATGACGCTAGAGACGCGGTTACCCGCTACTCTGAATGTGTGATACTCCATAGCCTATGAAATGACATATTTTCCTAGTACTGTGTACATATGCTATACTCTGTTTCACGTCCAGAATGTCGTCCTGTGCATGTCCCCTGACTTAATAACATGCTTAGCAAATTTGACAAAACATGACCCCTGTTTTTAACCCTTTTAAGCATATCTGTATCTGCTGAAACATCTATTTATTTTCAAAAGGTAATTCCTCCTACTAATGATCATTGTGCTCATAAACATAATTTCCAGTTTGAAACCACTCCATCTACTGCTACTCCTTTCTGTATACATAATAATAATAATAATAATAATGATAATAATAATATTAAAATACATGCGTCTACAGGTATCGTCGTTTTGATATTGTATGCTACGGTGACGTCAAATGAACGTGTGAAAGGCGTAAATGTCGTTTTAATTATTTTATTCATTTGTAACGATACACTCTCTTTTGACATGTTGACTTGACGATAAACGATATATTAAATTAATGATACGTTGCATTAATTTATCATGCCGCATATAGTATATGTTTCCAACTTCCATCATTTCCACACATTGTCTACACATATCTATTCTTTATAAGGAATGCTTAAGTCAATGGTGAAGTACATTTGTAGTAGGCGACGATTTAGCTTAAACGTTTTAATACATTTAATCAACAGTTTTAACAAGTTTGATCAATCATCTGAATTGCCACTAGATCTTGGAAGTATGAGTAACCCAGTGCTTAATTCCACTGGATCCGAGAGTAAACCCAAACACAGCTAAGTCATTCGTGAACTGAAAGGATGAGTTAAACTTAAGTTCACATATATTAAAGTACCTTTGTGAAATGGCGTACGAAAACCGAAGACTAGAATAGGAGTTACTGTTATAGACTAGACATCGTTCCCTTTACATACTCAGGTGGAGAACGTATGAACAGAACTACATCCATTGCACAGTTTTCCCGGGGATGCCACAGAACGACAGTATTGTGGAAATCGGCCCCAAGCTATCGGGAAATCAAACCAAATTACGTCCACGTCCGTGAAGTGCTTCACTAGTTGGGTTTTGCATGATTGCCTGATCCTGATTCCATGTTGCTCTTGATTATCATTGTGTTGTATTTTATGTGTTTCCATACGTGAATAAGCATCACGTTTTCAACTGTTTTGTAGAACAGAAGATACATGCCACGGCGATGGTTTCATTTATGTCCGCCCTTTTTATATATGGACACTATTTAGGATTTAAGGCTTCATCGAATTTGCCACGTAACCTTTTCTGACATAGGCTTATTCGATGCGTGGCAGGACAGGACATGACTGCTTACTGTTATCCATGGGCGTCCTTGACATCATTATATGGGGTCCCCTCACAACGTTTTGGAGCCTGGATGGGAAAAACGTTACATGAATAACCTGCTGAAGTGTCGTTATACCGTGAAAGTAACGCGTAACTAAGATCGGTGATTTTCGTTCAGGAAGGTAAGTGCTCTTTACTATTTACACTATGTTTATCGGAAATGTCTTGTCCACAGGCGACATCCTCATGAGCTGCAAAGTATCGATACGGATCATCGCAAGGTTACACATCGACATTTGGTCAGCTGCTGACTGTCGTTTCTACGTGATGGTCCACTACCTGCCACTGTACCTCGGCATCAACTCCATCGTGCTTGTAGCTGTCGAACGATTTGTTGCAATCGTCCTTCCGACGCGCTTCCGGGCCTTCGTCGCCCCTGGCATGGTGAAGCTTCAACTGACGCTTGTCTGGCTGCTCACCTTCGCAGAACTCATATTCCCATGGTACTATATCAAGGTGAGCTTTATTTCACTGTGGGTAAAAACAGGACGTTTGAAATACATGACAGTATATTTAAATGTACATTATAGTTTGTCCCAAGGAAATACGGTCTAACGTGTTCATGTTACGGTCATGTTACGATGTACACAAAGGAAATAATAACATTACTCACATTGGAAATAAATAGAAGTGCACAGCGCTACATCTTGACATTGAATTAACTTAATTGTTCGGCTTTGGACGGGGAGAAAAAACAGCCACGATACGCGTCTAGTTAAACATTTATTACTCAAACATACATTTGGGAAGTGTAGTTTGTTGTGGCTATATTTCATGTTTTTTTAGGCGTCACGGCTTCTCAGTGAGGCCAAGGAAGTAGCGCAAACGTTGTTATCTTACTATCCATAAACATCTATACAGGTGTACAAACAAACCTAAATAATTTGAACATTATTAAAAATTGCTGGACACATCCAGCAACAAATGTGTAGCCGTTATTGCTATTTTACCGAATACATAGAACAAAATAAAAATATTGCAGTTGCAACGTTCGCTGCAGTCCTTTGAAATGAAGACCTTTCAGCCTTGGGTAAAATCGATTTTTTAATGAACGAACCATCTTCATGGCATCGAGCATAGCTCCATGCGTGCAAATATACTGATATATGGCATTTGAAACAAGTAGCCACAATCAGTTTTATTACTTAACAACTAAAACGTATGAAGGCCTGTGTAGAGGTTTCAACGAATTCGAACCGTTGTACTTCTCTTTCATTATGTTACAGAAAGTCTTTCAGTTTGGTGGACTTCACTCCTGCTCGGTGTACTACAACCCCAATCACTATTTCTACACGAGTTTGACGGCAATAATTTTTCCGGCCGTCTTGCTGCTCACACTATACGGCAGCATAGTCGGCGTCGTCGTCCACCGCCAGCGAAAGGTAAACACGAGCACCACTCCTGACCCAACCGGCGACGTGACCTCCGTTATGGCGACAATGAAAAAGGAGCAGGCGGCCCGAAACCAGAGATGCGCCATTCGTGTAGCGGTAACATGCGCTGTAGTCACTATCTTGTTTCTTGCCTGCTGGTTGCCCCTCTGGATAATCGTATTCCTGCTCAAGGTCAGGGTATCTCATGTTAGCAAAACCATTAGAAGTTGGGCGACCGTGTTCGTTTATCTTCACTCTTGCATGAACCCACTTGTCTATTTTATCGCCGACGCCCGCTTTCGCTCCGTCTTTCTGCGCCTCGTTTGTCGGAAGGACACCGATGTCGGTGTCTCTGTACAGACGCCGTCCAGCGTAAACGAAACAACTACTTGACCTGTCACGTGACCTTTGGCAAGACAACTCACTCACTCAGTCCTCTTCGTTACCACTGGAGCATAAGACGCCAACACATTTCCCCCAGACATCAGGGTATTGGGCGAGATAAACACGCTTTTTATTATGATAGCTGATTAACTTACACGGGATGCAACATCAACAGCGGCAGTAGATATTAATAGCTGAAACACACGCGATACAATCCCTCATATTTTGTGTTCATATATATTGATATAACTTCTGCTACTATTGATACAATCATTGCTACTATCGATACAACTACAGTTATTATTGTTACAATTGCTGCTGCTGCTGCCGCCGCCGCCGCCGCCGCCGCCGCCGCCGCCGCCGCCGCCGCCGCTGCTGCTGCTGCTGCTGCTACTGCTGCTACTACTGCTACTGCTACTACTGGCACATTTTAATACAGCGGGAATAGGCACTGTTTCCGTCCCAGCCAATGTAAATGAATGTACCAAAATGGCTGACCGCCCACAGCGCATGTGCACAGTCCACCACAAACTCCTGCGTTAGCCCAAGTTTGGGCTGTTTGGAGTAAATCACTTGAGACTTGAGAGTTTAATTATATCATCCACGATTCTGTTAAGCGGAGTCCGTTTTGATGTCGTTTTCGTAATTTTGTGACCATGGTACAGCAAAGCGACAATTTAAAAGTGATGCCTTCGGTATCCGCAATCAGCAGTTCGTTGGACATTACTTTGGAGTGAAATGCATCGATAACTCGTTTTATGTTGTTTATTTGAATGATTATTATAATTGGCATATTGCATACGAATCACATTAAACGTTGGCATGTAGTGTGTCAGATGTTTCAAATATTTGTATATCGTTTTCATGTTTTGATTACATGAAGTAGACATGTTTGGATCTAGAAAAAAACAACGTTTGTGGTATGTCAATAACCGTTAAGGTGTTTACTTACTTCTGCATCCCACATCCGAGCAATGCGTTTACTGCCAATGTGTGCTTTGATGAATACCGACTAATAGTTTACCGACTATAACTTTAATAGATACCATTTCGAATGCCACCAATAAAAAGAACACAGTGCATACTTACGAGATTGAATTGTATAATTAAATGTAGGTCATATATTAGGAGTGTATATTTGATTGTCATATCCAGCGTACTAAAAGTCCAGTGATGTGTAGCTAACATGTCAGGCAGAAATAGCTAGAAAACACAAACACATCGAACAGGCCCAACATAGGACGAACTGCCCCTGACTATCCACAGCTACACGGCAGTTGATAGGTGTACATGACAACATCATGAGGAGGTTTCAGCAGCAGATGGATCAGACTAGAGTGGCTCAACTCGGCTGATTCCGATAGTTTTTGAAGGTTTATAGATTGCCGAACATTAATATACTATAAACTGCTATGTTCACTGTTATGTAAACAAAACATCCAAACCAAGACCAAACATATGTGCTATTATATTGTGCTTAAAGTTTTAGCATATGTTTTTAAGATGTGATCATGCAGGCCATATTTCAAGGGAAGACAACGTTTCAAAGTTGTTGGTCCGGTTGCCGAGCAGTGTTGATATGAAGGTCATACATACACTGCTCCTCGGCATAATTTTTGAACACATTTACTGGTGTATCCTGTCTTTTCCATTCCTATTTTTCAATTCGATGCATGAGACAATTAATATAAACTCGATAATATGTTTTTGTCACGATAATGGCTGCTGGATAAATCTGATGTGCAGTGTATCTGCTTTTTGTGGTATAAACTTCTTTTGAAACGATCATGTCGTTGTACCTATGTATATTCGTTCATATGTAAGCATCACAAAAAAACACTGGGTGTTTCGTTCGTGGTAGTTTCAGTGTACATTAAACTTTTCACTTTTAAAGTAGTGAGGATTCGTGAGGCACTGGATGTATAAAATATATTTTAATATAGCATACGTCCATACAAATATACGTACATACATACATATATACATGCATGCATATATACATTCACGCGCGCAAAGTGCAAGATGTTTTTTGTGTATGAATATAAGTATTTTATTCATGCAAACTGTATTTAATAATGATGCATGTATGTATGTATGTATGTATTTATGTATGTATGTATGAATGTATGTATGCATGTGTTTACGCATGCCTGACGTATGTACGTATGTGTGATGTACGTACGTATGCGAGAGTGAGTGTGAAGTAAATAATATTCACACACTAAAAATAAGGAAAATATGGCGATTACTATGCGGTCGTTAAATGATATCAAAGTGGAATAATTGCAGGGTGGTAGAATGCTTCACAGAAAATATAGGTGCTGTTGGAAGGGGTGTATTGTTAAGTGCCTAATCGGTCTATAGGGGAGGCTACGACGCTATGGAAGACATTTACTATATTACGCGTAATAAGATATATTGCGGTATATTTCATTTTAATTTTGTATGTAATAATAACGCTTGTTAACATTCGTGAAACATTATATGTGTAGTTGTTATAAAAATGTAATACATATTGACCGATGATATTCTTTGTTGCTTTTATTAATTATTAGTATTGTCTTTCACAATGGCATGTTTGTTTTCCTTTATTGTATTTATGTAAGAAAATAAATCCCATCAACAAAATAAATCTTTGAACGCCGTAGCCATGTCTTCTATGTCTAAACATAATCAGGAAGAGCAGAGATATCAGCTTCCACATCAAGCTTAGGCTCTACAAAAAACTCTTAGCATGCAACCTCATATATGGATACGAACTTGTTAACAAATGCATGTCAACGCATTTGAATTCATATGCAAATGTTTATGTTGATTCAAATGCAAATGCAAATGCCATTTTCCAGGAACGCGTTTAAACGCAAATGCAAATGTTTTGGTTGCATATTTGCAAATGCATTTTAATTAATTTAAAATGTGTTGTCTTTATGTTAACGTTTCGTTTTATTTGGAGAAAAACAACGTAATATATACAAATACATTGTTAATGAACATGTCTGTAGCGTCATATTCTGAGTCACACAGTTCCAGGCCTGCAGAGGTGGTGGAAATGGGAGGGAGGAATAGACAACTGACAGTTTACTGTGAACCATGGCAGGGAATGAAAGGCTAGTAAATCAGGTAGTCCAGCACTAAGGGGAACCCAATACGATAGACTGTCCACTGATGGGGCCACTGGGAAGATACTATGTTGGAAAACTATCGCTACCACTAATCACTTTCTCTGTCTGTAAAAAATTAGGGTTGGCATTGCTAATGTTTACTCCGCCAAATGAACTGACACCCCAACCAACTCCAATAGTGCCAACACAACACAATGGAATAATGTGTCTGCCTTGTTTCATTGAGCAAATATTGTCCATCAACTGGTAGATCAATTAGTCGTTTCATGTTGTATGAATAAAAGCTCAGGAATTGACCAGTTGACCAATATAGTACTTTTTCAAAGAGCACGTTGTGAAAGTGAATTCACAGGTCAGACGATGATTTCATAATCTGCTGAGGATACTGCTCACTACAGAAAAATTTTTCTAATGGCATGTTGCGAACTTGTGAAAGTGAATCTAACAATAATAATTATTCAAAGAATTACGCATATATTTAATTGCGCATTTGATTGTGCATTTGACAAATCAAATATTTTTTGGGGTGCATTCAAACGCAAATGCAAATGTTTAAGGTACGCATTAAAATGCAAATGTAAATGCATTTACAATTTCATGGAAGCATTTGAATGGGCATTCAAATAGCATACATTAGAATGCATTTGCATTTGTTAACAATCCTGATATGGAAGGGATGTGGATGTTGGGAGCAGACAAATAGAGACAACACCCCTTGAAAAAACAACACGCACGCTCGCATTCACGCACACATACACACACACACATATATATATACATATACATACGCACATATGTACATATGTACATATATACATATATATATATATATATATATATATATATATATATATATATATATATATATATATATATTTTATATACATATACATATACTTATACATATGTACATATATACATATATACATATATATATATATATATATATATATATATATATATATATATATATATATATATATATATATATATATATATATATATATATATATATATATATATATATATATATATATATATATATATATATATATATATATATATATACATAATTTATATGCATTTGATTGTGCATTTGACAAATCAAATGTATGTGGGTCGCATTCAAATGCAACTGCAAAAGTTTATGGTACGCATTCAAATGAAAATGCATTTACAATTACATGGAGTCTTTTGCATGGGCATTCAAATGCGTATTCAAATGCATTTGCATTTGTTAACAAGACTGATATGGAAGCGATCTGGATGCTGGGAGCAGACAAAGAGAGACAAAACCTTGAAAACTCACACACACGCACCTTGAAAACACGCACACACACGCACGCACGCATGCACGCACGCACGCACGCACGCATGCACGCACGCATGCACGCATATATATATATATATATATATATATATATATATATATATATATATATATATATATATATATATATATATATATATATATATATATATATATATATATATATATATATAGTAGTCGCGTTTAGGATACTTACGCACGTTTCTTATCAGCAAATGGTTGAGTGCTTTCAGTCGGCGTATCGAAAAAAACATTCGACTGAAACCGCACTACGGTACGTTACAAGTGCCATCAAAACAGCCGTGGCAATAAACAAGGAACAAGTTTGGTTCTCGTTGATTTTAGTGCGGCGTTTGACACAATCAACCATGACTTCTTGATTGGGCGATTAAGTTTGCGTTACGGCTTCGTTGGCAAAGCACTAGACTGGAGTATATACTATTCTGACGGCGGGTGTCCCGCAAGGCTCTGTCCTTGGACCACTTCTCTGTTCATTGTACGTCTAGCCTATTGGCTACATTATTCGAGCCCATTGACTATTCTTTCCCCACCACGCTGATGACTTACCTATCTATTCACACTTCGACCTGAATCCATCCGCTTTAGCGGCTGTTGTGCAGCAAATGGAGGATTGTCTGGATGACATAAAACAATGGGTGGCATGGAATTATATGTGTATGAATGACGGCAAGACACAGTATCTTCCAATTGCATCCAAGTCTGCGGCTGCACTCGTTGACGGCAGTGTGATTCGTGTTGGTGTTTCTACAATCACAGCTTCGCGATGTGTTCGAAATGTCGGTGTTTTCATTGACAGGCACCTAGATATGAAAAAAGCAAGGGTCTCAAACCGTCAGTGCATGCTCATTCTACCTCCGCCACATCAATCAAATCAGCCGTTTTTTACCCAAACCTACAAAGGAACGCGTAGTTAATGCCATCGTCACATAGCGGCTTGACTACTGTAATGCACTCTTATACGGCACATCGGTAGTTAACATTGCGCGTCTGCAACGAATACACAATTCGGCTGCCAGATTGATTCTGCGTCGTCAACGTAGCGACAGTGCCAGGCACATGTTACAAGAACTTCACTGGCTGCCCGTGGCATGCATAGTCGATTTCAAGATACTGGTACTTACATACAAAGCCATGCACGACGAAGCGCCAGTGTATCTGTGTGAACTCGTGCGCCCATATCAACCGGCAAGAGCACTGCGCTCAGCCAGCAGTAGCAGTTTGGAAGTGAAGCGCTCTCATACCAAGGCTGGGGACGGCTCGTTCGCAGCGGCTGCGGCGTCCCTGTGGAACGCTTTACCTAACTTTATTAAATCCTGTGACACTCTCGCCAGCTTCAAATGTCGACTAAACACACATTTCTTTCGTATCGCGTATTAGCATATATTGCAGATGAACATTGCCCTCTACTCATAGCAATTTAAATTATGACTAATCCAGTAATCTTATTCATGATATTTAACATTATCTTACCAATAAATTGTTATCACTTAAATATTAAATTAGTTATTATTATTAATCATACATATACATTAAATGTTATTTATTTATTTATTAGTATTATTGATATAATTTATAATTATTGTGTTATATTAATTTGTTAATACTTCGTATTACTAGCTGGTAATATATATATATATATTTAACTATTTCCTTATTTAACAATTCTACAATATTTTATTGCTGTATTTATTTTAAATAATTCTTATTACTAGTAGTATTTTAAATACACCGATTTGTTATTTTAAAATTTTACACTATTTTATGTATGTTGTGAACACTTGGATCTTACGCTATACCCACAAAAAAATATTATGTATTATTATTATTAGTATTATCATTATTGTTATTGTTATAGACTATTAATATGCAGTGATTGGCGGAAATACGCGGGGCGGTCACTCAGCCTCAGACACTTCCCTGCCTGCCCTTTGCTGTGCATGTGTGGATTTATTCTTCGAAACGAACTAATTATGTTGGCTGCGATCACATTATATGGAATGCGAAAATTAATTCTAACCCTAAACGATTAATAAATAGTTTTCACAATTCGTATCATTTGGAGTTTTAATAAAAGTATGCTGACCGATATTTACATATGACATGTTTGATTACCTATATATATATATATATATTCTGTAGTATACCTGCCAACTTTTTATTTTCGAAATCCAGGCTCGCCAAAGACCTCCAACTGCACCCACCCTTGATAAAAGGAATTGAATGTTACCGCAGTCCTGCGAAATACAAATAGTATTATTCCGGAATGTGATGCTCTACAATATTATCGAGCTACATAGGCATCATATCAAATAATATTTAATAAAATTGCCACCCAAACCAAATAACAGATGGAAAATGGGCAAGGATTTTGTTGGCGTTACATTCCACAGAAGTCGAATTGATGTAGAATGAACTAGTCAGCCATCGGATGATGTGTAAAGTGCTTTGTTTTTTTTATGGAATGGCATTGCGCTATAAAAGATAATACCATTACTTATCAAGAGTACAGCACCAAATGTTCATCTATTTGTAAGGTGTCCTTGTGTGATGAACATTTTATTAAGTTTAATAGAACAACACAACATGAAAACAGCATGAAATATAGAACTGCTATATTTTCAGTGCAATAAAAGTATTTTGAAGTAACAATTTAATATTATATCATTATCATCCATAGGCTAGATTATAAATGGAGGTAGGTCTACGTAACATTTCCAGTGGTGGCATAGTGGAAATGTGTTTTCACAACTTGACTAGGTCACATATGTCATAATACCATCACAAATTCGTAATCAGCATTTGAAAGTGGGTAATCTAGGTAAACCCTATGACACGTACGTGAATGTCACTGCAATGCCTAGCGCAAAACAAGAAGATAATGAATTTAGATGTCATATGAAACGATGGCGATGGGTGGACTTCGTCAAGTCCGGATGTGAGAAGTCCTGGACTGAGGTTCAGGAGGATAGTTTTAGTTTTGAGTGTAGGGGATGTACGAGGATGAAGGAACTTGAAGTGAAGTTAGAACAACTGAGGCTGCTCGTTGTGGCAGTGGTGGGAAGGGAGCAGGTGGTTTGTGCCAGTGGTTCTGGTGAGGGGACAGTGGATAAAGTGGGGGAAGACGACGAGATAGATGCTAGGGTGAACTCACCTCAGCCTGGGAGGAGGTTGAGAGGAGGTAAGGTGACAGGACGGAAGGAGACGGGACATAGAGAGACAGGACGAAAGGAGACGAGAAGGAAAGAAATGGGAGGGAAGACAAATGGATCGAAGGAAAGGGGAGTGGGGGAGACAGTAGCGAAGGAGTCGGGGGGAAGGAGACGATAGTTAAGGCGGTGGGAGTGAGGGAGACGGGAGGTAAGGCGACGGGAGCACAAGTTAGCCAGGAGACGGGAGGGAAAGGCGAAATGTTGATGCGTGAGAGAGAGAGTCTGATAGCAGTCCGCCACCAAGTGACAATGCTGCAGGACAGACTGTGATGGAGGGGATCCTTCGGAAGAGCTATTCCGAGGCAGTGATAGAGGGGGTGAGAAAGAGAGCGAGGGTGTTTGTGGGGGACTCAATAGTTAGGAAGACCGACAGAGTCTTCAACAACGGAGAGGACGTTGTAGTTTGCTTGCATGGGGCCAAAATAGAGGTAATAACTCAGAGGGTAGAAAACATTGTGGGTTTGGGCTAGGGTTAATCTGTTTTAGTACACGTAGGGACAAATAACGTAGAGAGGGAGGGTACAACTGCCATGGTTAGGAAATACAGGAATTTGGTTAGAACACTAAAGCAGACGCGGGTTGAGCAGGTAATACTGTCAGGGATTCTACCAGTAATAGTAAGGAGTGGTCATAGATATCGAAATTGCCGGGGGATGGCAATTAACATGCTAGTCGAGAAGCTATGTAGGGAAGAGGAAGTGGGTGTTGTGGATTTGTGGGGAAGTTTTGTTGGAAGGGCTGATATGTACATGAAGGAAGGGCTGCATCTAACTGCAAAGGGGGAAGTAGTATTTGCAGATGGACTAGCAGCAGCAGTAGACTGTGGCATGGGTAGCTTAACGAATATTTTTGGTAGTCAACACTATTTAAACTAGAAGCGCAGGGGGGTTACTTAGAAATGCCTCAAGCAGGACAAGAGGCGACTACCACAGATAAGCCAATAACAAAATGTCCGAATAACATGTCTGAAACAGGTTATAGATATGTGTGTTTAAATGCTAGGAGTATAGTAAATAAGAAAAACGAATTAAACATTATGGTAGAAGATATTGACCCTCACATAATTGGTACAACCGAATCATGGGCCAACACAGACATTACAGATGCACCAAGTATCAAAGCACATATGGATATTCATGTGATAAGGTTTATGTTATTGGCATCGTGACAGTCACGTGCGAACTACCAATTTAATATTTCCAGAGGTATTGCATTTTGGTAGTGATAATTAACAAATGTTAACTTGCTATAAAGGAAGTTAGTAAAGGGGAATGTATCATAATGGGAGATGTTAACCAAGGACACATACAATGGAAATCTCTAGAGAGTACAGGGGGTGATGACCAACCATTTTTATTTTTAATTCAGGAGAGCTTCCTTACTCAGCACGTGCTAGAGCCAACCAGGGGAGAAAATGTATTATATATGGACAATGTAAAAATACATAAACCATTGGATAACAGTGACCACAATCAAATACATTTTGAAATCAATGTAAAATCAGAAAGTAAAAATAAAAAAACGTATAGGAGAAACTTCCACAAAGGTAATTATAAAGATATGAAAAAATACTTAGCAGAGCTAGATTGGAATAACATGCTGATGAATAAGACCGCAATTGAATGTTGGAATATTCTAAAATATGAAATTGAGAGTATCATCGATAAATTTGTTCCCTTGAAAACACAAAGAAAAAGGTCTAGAAAGAAACACTTGTCAAAAGACGCTATTAGAAAAATAGTGTTTAAGCAAACTATGTGGATGGATTATAGGTGTACCAGAAAGGATGAAGACTATGCAAATTACAAAGAGGCACTTAACCTAGCTACAACTGAAATTATAAAATCTAAAAGAACCTTTGAAAAAAAATTGGCAGCTAATATAAAAAATTACAGCAAGAGTTACTATGCTTATGTAAGGAGTAAACAGAACGTTCGAGATAAGGTCGGACCATTGGAAAACAACAGGGGAAACATAATTTCAGAGGGGTTTCAAATGGCAGAGGTCCTGAATGAGTATTTCAGCTCAGTATTTACAATAGAAGATATGAGCTCAATTCCAGTTCCACTTACTAAATTTGAGGGAAATAAATCAGAACATTTAGGGCAGTTATTTGTAACCCCTGTAATGATAGCAAACAAAATTAAGAAGATGAAGGATACTAAATCACCTGGAGTTGATGGGATACCACCAAAACTGCTTAAGGAAATTGTTGAGCAAATTAGTACACCACTTGCAAAATTGTTTAACTTTTCACTAGAAGAAGGAATAGTTCCTTCAGAATGGAAAGAAGCAAACATTACGCCACTATTTAAGAAGGGATCGAGGAACAAGCCAGACAATTACAGAACAGTGAATTTAACATCAGTTGTATGTAAATTACTCGAAACATTAATTAGAGACCACATGTTGGAATTCCTTGTAAAACATAATTTAATAAATACTCAACATGGGTTCCTAAAAGCAAGGTCATGTCTAACCGATATCTTTTGTGTTTTTTAAGAAATTACCAAGTAGGTAGATGACAGGTCACCAGTGGATGTTGTCTACTTAGATTTTCAGAAAGCTTTCGATAAAGTGCCACACCAAAGATTCATACTTAAACTAAAAGCCCATGGTATAGGTAATGATGTAATCAACTGGATGGAAAAGTGGCTTACACACAGAAGACAGAGAGTAATAGTAGACGTTGAGATTTCAAACTGGAAATCGGTTTTGAGTGGGGTACCACAGCGATCAGTATTAGGCCTATACTGTTTTTATATATATATATATATATATATATATATATATATATATATATATATATATATATATATATATATATATATATATATATATATATATATATATATATATATATATATATATATATATATATATATATATATATATATAAATGATCTAGAATATAACATATCTAGCAAAGTACTCAAATTTGCAGATGACACAAAAGTATTCAGAAAGGTTACAAATGATACAGATGAACAAAGTTTACAGGATGATCTAGATAAATTAGTTAAATGGTCAGAAAAATGGCAAATGTTATTCAATTTTGGGAAGTGCAAATGTATGAACATAGGACATGGAAACATTGACGAAGAATGTAAAATGGGAGATGCTGTACTAGGTAGAACCGCACAAGAAAAGGACTTAGGAATAACATTTAGTGCTGACATGAAAGTTTCAGAGCAATGTGGGATTGCTGCTTCAATAGGAAATCAAATTCAAGGGCTAATTAGGAGAAATATCATGTATAAGGAGAAACAGCTAATTGTACCCCTGTACAAAGCAATAGTTAGACCACATTTGGAATATTATATTCAAGCATGGAGGCCGTATCGTAAAATGGACATAGACAAGCTAGAAAGAATACAATGAAGAGCAACCAAAATGATTCCAGAATTGAGAGACCTTAGTTACGAAAGTAGCTTATTACAATGTGGTTTGACAACACTAGAGACCAGGAGACTAAGAGGAGACCAAATATAAGTATTTAAAATAGTGAACGGTTATGAGGATGTTCATAGGAATATGTTCTTCAAACTTAAAGAAGGCAGTAGAACCAGATGACACAAAGCAGCATTAGTTAAGGAGCAGTGTACGTTGGACATGAGAAAGTACTCTTTCTCATAGAGGGCGATAAATGAATGGAACAAACTGTCAAATAATTGTGTTAATGGTAGTAGTGTGAATATGCTTAAAAATATAATTGACAGATATTTGATAAGGGTGGGCTACACATAGATGAGAAAAGGTTTGGACTCTCGATAAGCCAATGGCTTCCTTGTCAACTTTGCCATCTGGAACTTGTTGTTTGGGATGGCAATCTTGTTAAATCTTGTTAAATCTTTAACCATAGCCTGGTGAATGATATAACCAATGGTGTCGCCTAAATATACCCATTACTACTATATTTTACTTGCGTACATCAAAGCAGAATGGGCAGTTAGGATCACTGCCATATTTAATTAAGTTGATATTTTAACCGGGTCAGTTGCAAATCATATTTGCATGCGAATTCTACAGATACATCACACCTCAAACAAGAGTTCAAACTACACATATAAAGTCACGTTTAAAGAAAATAATCATATAAGAGAAGACCACAGAGCCCTTTATCGATGTGTGCCAATTCTGAGTGGCATTGCCACCAAGCATTCGTAAATTTTTTTTCTTTTGTCTTCCTCCTGTTGAACAGTTGGGTCACATGTGCTTTCAGCGTTGCCACTATCTCCTCCTCTGGCAGTTATGATGATGGACGCCGCACTTTGTCCATGGATTGCGCAATTGTCTGGTACCGTGCTGTCGCGTGCCCTTCGTGTGATCGAAATGTATATATGCGTTGGCAAACTTCCACCATTTCTGCATGCAACCCTTTAAGATTTCAGGGTCCTTATGATTACGACATTCGGGTTCAGCTTTAAGCCATACTTGCCCCCTTCTGCCAAGGTGTCGATGGCCTCCCACCACAAAACTAGATGTCTTCTTGTAAAAATGGCTTCTGTCCCCAGGTTGGAACCATCCAGGCCATGGTTAGTATTGCGTTCGTCCTGCTTGGACTCGTGGCACCGCCTCAAACAATAATGGCGGTAGCCGACTTGCTGTATAACTTTGTCAGTTACAAAAAGTTGGCCCGCTTCAGTGTTACGAAACTTCTCCAGTATGTTGCAGACAAATTTAGCATCATTATGTGTCTCGCATAGCATATTCACTGGGTCAGCTGGATTGCTCGAGTTTTGGATAATTTTGATATTATACCAAACATTCCTTCACGCCGGATCTCGTCTATAAATTATCCAGAAATATCAAAGATACAAGAAAACACATTACAATACATCAGGGTTGTCATATTTTAAATAAATTTATTTAAGCCGAGATGCTGCACCTGGATAAGGATTTTTATTGGCATATTTTTTTTATTTGTTCTGCCCAATTTATACAGTGTGTCTTGCCTATGTTTCTGGCAGGCAACCTTTCTTAAAAAGTAGTTGCTGTATGAATTATGGGATTATATCCAATCTACAAATGGAACATTGGAAAGGTAATGATGTATACTTTTGTTGTAATATGTTCACCATCATCGTTGGTAAAATAAAATAATACTACAAATTATTCAGGGAAATGTAATTGTTATAAAAGTTTGTTTGATATGTATTGAGTTTAAACAAAGCTATTATAATACAGCAACAACATGTTGAGTCATTTGTTTTAAAAAAGTCGCTTTATATATAGTGTATCTCATTGAATAACATTATTATTTGCATATATACAAAATTAAGAGTTTTGCTCCAGGTATGAACGTCTTGTTTGCTTGAACTGTAAACATAGTACCACTTGCAACCAGTACTTGACGTTTCCTTGTATTTGACATCGCTGACAGATTCCTCAGAGTTGTGTTTGCGGAAAACGTGTTTTTTTATTTCCCTCCCCTGACAACTGCATGACAGTAAATGCAACACCTTACTGGTCTGGCAATTGCATTTTTCCCATTGTTAAGATAACAATACATTAATTGAAAACATAATATGTTGAAATAATAAATCATGTATTGCTACTAGAGTAATTATACAGTCAGACTTTATAAAGAGACCGATCAAGGGATAATCAAAAAGTGGTGTCTTAAAGGGAATGACAGCCCAATCCAACTTAATTTTTCTGTTTTATCAGTACTGTTTGCATTACAACTGAATGTCATAACACATTTTTACATTCGGACTGAGTAACATTGTGAAATATTAATTAATCTATTATAAATAAATGGTTGGCTTTATGAAAACAGAACTATACTGCAAGATGTAATCTAATGATTTCAAGCACTTTTATTGTACCCAAGCTTGAACTACGTCAGGAAAACAACGGGTAACTTACTTGATAAGAAGTAAATTTTAGCATTTCTTGGAATGCAAGTTACATAAAAAGTCCCCAACTGATCGACATACATCGGAACAATCGTACAAAACACGCAATGCAACATGACTTAAGTAACATTTCAGAACATACAAACATCAATATATGGCTTACATTATCTCTGCATCAGCAGATGCAGATACTTCAGCTGCTGTATCGATAATGATGAAGTCTTAACACGACAGTAATCAAATATTCAGTGGAATAATACAACATATTTTTCACTGCTTTCAGATAGAAAAGCACCATGACAAAACATATGTAATTTTGGAGGGTAAATATTAGAATAAGAATGATTCAAGGGATGTATGTGTGTTTGATTTTATATTGTCATGAACACTCATAATAATAATTATTCAGGGTATGTACGTATGTGTGTTTGATTTTATTTATGATTATCATGAACTATATATGTCTTATAGTGAATTGAGTGAAAGCACCAATTACCTCGTGCGCCCAACCAGGTGTGTTATTCAGAACACCGAAAGGATTTGAACCTGCCACAACACTCAAGTAAAGGTTAAAGGAAATAAAAAAACACAAACAAACCTGTCTTCTGAACATGAAGTAAAAACGAATATTTGAACTCAAAACATGTGTGTTCCCGAACATCAACATGAAAAACACAAACACATTTGTTTCATTACACCATCACGAACTGGACGTGTACACCTCTAAAATAAAGGCTTGGGAATATTATAAATTAGAACACAAATATGTGTGCCTGTACACCTCGGAATTGAAAAGTCTGTAATTGCAATCGCATTTCCAAAATGTTGGCACCACAGGGAATCTACCCATGTTAACAACATTAAAACAGTATTAAGTAACTTATTTGCAATTACAAATTAAACATAAATGAAAGTAAATTCATCTGACTAAAGACTAACTTTCCATCGAGTGACAGAGACGAATGAATAATTCCGTCGGATTGATTTGGTGTAGGCATATTATCTTAATATAATACACAAAGATAGTTGCTCAAGTAGAGTAGTGATTACTGCAGAAATATTTGTATTATATTATTAAACTTATTAATTAGATTTGGCAATCAACACTTACACAGTCGGATTCAGTTGTGTCGCTGGCAAATGTATTGTCATAACCTGAAAACTCTGATTATTACAGATCTGCAAAAACAATTTATACACAATTAATTTTACCATTAAACACAAACTGCAGTAACTTGAAAAATGGTAAAAAATGCTGGATTCATTCATATGTGCAGATGACATTATCTTTACGATGCCTGTAGAAAAAATACATTCCGCAACTGTAATAGCAAGCCTTTTAAAATGTTGAACCTCCAATATCCCATTGCCCCACTCTAGGCGTAATTAACAAAATCAATGAACCATACCAATGAGCCCGCTAGCACGTCTATAAACTATCAGTCCATACACGCAAAGCTGACAGAGATATGCCTCCACAAACAAACATACGTACATACAGACAGAGATCAATATATGTTAGATAATTTATATATCCAGACACATGCTTTCTTTAAAAATAAGCTTCTAAGTGAAATACGAATATGGGCAACTGAATATTGTTAAAGGGCTTTTGCATGCAAGTGACGTAAATGTAATGGCTGAATAACCCAAACATTGTATTACCTTGCCGTGTTCAAACTGCGAAGGCTCATACTTATTTGGGCTAAAAGGCAGACACTGCTTATTCAAGTATCAAAAGATAAATATCGTCGTTGGTATCGCCAATCAATGTTTTTGTTCCATTAGCAACATTCGCTGTTGATGGAAGCAACATACAAATATCTCAATTTATAATAATTTGTACCGTTTTTTATTCTCAAAAACAACAAATCTTGCAAGTATATAATATAGGTAGCATTTAATGTGTCCGGTTCCTCATCTAACTTATTTTTTAGTGACGTCATGGCATTATTTTATATTACATGTATTTTGGTTTTGTGCTACTTATGTCATATTGTAAATTACCATAGATAAATATAATTTACGAATCGGCTTCAGCAAGTTGCCAATGCGCATTTCGCCTGACTAGTTCCATGATGTATGCGCTTTATCCCCGTTCAGTTTACATTGGATGCATTAGTTTCTATCTATTGGCGATGTACATAAAGGATCATATCTGCCAATTGCTATTGTATTTTAATATAATTAATGTTACGCTGATAATTACATGACACCTTTACCTTTTGATCGTTTGGTAGAAGGCTTGACATCGACTGAAAAAAGAAAGACATTATTCGTGCAGGACACGTGGAATGAAAGGAAGATGAACGGGTAATGACGAGAACGGATGCCCTCAAGCGTGGAGGGTAGGAGAAAAGAAGGAACACAATTTACAACGAGATGGAAACACTTTGTGAAAAGAAATTTGTCAGGACGTGCGAACAAGAGTAAGAGATGGGGGAGTGGAGACGGGTGGTGCAGACAGCAGTATGGGATCAATGATGGAAGAAGGAAATAAAAAAATCGAAGACAATCCTTTTAAAGGTAAAACTCACCCTGGACTGTTGGGACAAAGAGCAACAACATATATATAATATATATAACACTATATCACTTCACAGCGGTCATTCGGTCGGAAATTGGGGCATTTTTTGTTGTTGCTCCATTCCAGTTATAACCTAAATCGTGCAGTAAAATGCAAACATACATAAGTATTTCAGCCTTTCATGAAAATCGCTAACCAATTGGGAACAAATCTTTGGTGAAGTAGATTGGTGAAGTTGAATCTACACAGCAAAATGTATATGATTTGCTAATAACTAGATTGTTTTGTCAAAATGACATTGTAGCTTGAACTCCACTTATTTCCATGGAATACAATTATTTATCTATGGACATAGAGCATGTAAGCATTTGTTAAACATTATTTCGCTGGAATTGACCATACATAATGCATCATTGACAATAATCTTAACATTTGCTGGCCTCTCTTGAGAGGCAACGTCCTTTTCTTTGACATGTTTTGTAGCGTCAGCTCTAATAAATGAAAACAAATTTCCCATGCATATTAGTGTTTTCTGCTCACCAGGATATTACAACTACCTAGGTTAATATTATTTGACAGGTCACCTATACCATGTAGATTGCTTGCCACAGCTTGCCCCTTCTCATTTATCATCAAATTTTTAATTACATTTTTACTTCAGGTTTCTGAAATATTTGCATAGTCGAGTCGGATTCTTAAAATCGAAAACGGCGCTACATAGCAAGCATGTTACAAACCAATAATGTTCATGTTGTCACAGTGAGCATTTTCAAATTAGCTTGTTTAATTAATTAATTAACTACACATGTGTATATACATAAACACAGTCCTTGGTCTACGCAATCTGATACATGACCTGGTGGCAACAGTCTGAAGACAAATTGTTTTACTTTTGTTAATCGTGAAATACATAAACTAATTTACTAGTAGTTCTTCTAACTCAAAGGTGTTGCATAGTACACACTGTTATATAAATGGTCATATATCCCCAAAAGTGTTTAATTGTTGTTGATTTGCTTAGCATTATTTGTATAGGCACCTTGTTAACAATACATCATTTCCATTATATTAGTTTTCACGCATTGTGTGTATACAAATTGTTTTCTATGTAACTTCATCATCACTATGTGCTGCCATCTTCTTTCGGAACGTCAGCTGTCACGGACCGCTACTCATACCTGCATTGTGGCATTCTGATCAATACGTCACTATTTCAATGCTCAATACAGTTGACTTTTAGTGTGGCTTTCGGTCTTCGTCTGCCTCTTAGTCTTTAATAAAGATAAAAACGATAAAGACAATATGGACTCACTAATGGCGATGTTGATGAGATAGCGGTTGGCTGCTAACTTCCTGTTCTCCTTCTTGAACAACACGGCCAGCACGGCGACATTCGACAAGACGCAGATGATCGCTAAGGTAGTGATGAGGTAGAATTTGGGCGACGGCATTCCACGGCCTAGTGATTCCACTGCCAAAGTCGGTGGTGTTTTCATTGTGGTAGGTTGCGTTTCTGAATTCAGCAGCTAGAGTGGTGAAGTCCACGTCAAGATTTGGGGAATAGGTTGTCATCGAATATGTCATCTCTAGCGGATACACGAATACAATCCGTAAAGTTATTGTATAATTCACACAAGCAATATATGTGGAAGATTTATAGGAGTAGCAGAAAGGATGAAATCTATGCACATTACAGAGGTACTTAAAGCAGGTACGACTGAAATTAGACTATCTAAAAGAAGCTATGACCAAAAAACTAGCATGTAACATAAAAATTAGGGAAAGAGTTTTGATGCATATGTCAGGAGTAAACAAAACGTAGGAGACAAGGTCTCGTTACAGGCGCATCATTCGTGTGACCGTCATGTGTCATCACGCTAATGTTCCTCGTCCTCTGGCTGCCCTGTGGATCGTGGCGACGTCAGCCACGTCACCGTCGACATGGTTGCGTTCATCAACCCGGCCGTCTACGGAAGCACGATACCGCCGCCACGGCATTGTCCACTGTAGGCACCAGAGTCAACTAGGCATCCATCGGCACGCCAACACGACATACCCAGCATAAAGAGTAAAACTCGACTTAGAACAATTGTACGTTATATCTTTTTGACATTGTGGTGGCGTCCACCTGCTGCCGTTTCAAAACTAGGACAACTGAGTTGAAGCCACTTTGCCTGCCTCTTTCATAAAAAAACAACAAATCCATTTTCGTAGGGCAGAGGACATAACATATCCAACACAGCGGTAAATGTGTACCTTGACGTGGACTCAATTATGAGTGTAATGGTCTCTATTGTGAATTATTTAACAAGATTTAACAAGAGTTGCCATCCAAGCCAAAGGCCCAGATTGCAAGTGGACAAGGAAGCCATTGGCTTATCGAGAGTCCAACAATGTTCATCTACTTATAACCCGCCCTCCTGAGATATGTGTCTACCTTGTTTTTAAACATATTCACGCTGCTAGCATTACACAATCTGTAGACAATTTGTTCCATTCATTTATTGTCCTTTGTGAGAACGAGTGCTTCCTGATGTCCAATCTACATTGATCCTTTACTAATTTTACCTCATGTCCTCTAGTTCTGCTATCCTTCTTGAGTGAGAAAAACATATTTCTATCAATATTTTCATACCCATTCAATATCTTAAACAACTTCAATCTGATCTTCTCTTAACCTCCTTGTCTCTAGAATTGTTAAACCACATTCTTTCAGGCGTTCTTCATAACTAAGGTCTCTCAGTTCTGGAATCATTTTAGTTGCTCTCCTTTGTATGCTTTCAAGCGTATCTATATCCTTCTTACGATATGGTCTCCATGCTTGTATACAGTATTCTAAATGAGGTCTAACTATTGCTTTATAAAGAGGTATAATTAACTTTTTTCCCTTGCATGTTATTCTTCTTCTAATCAATCCAAAAATTTGATTACCCTTTGAAGGTGCAATACCACACTGCTCTGAAACTTTCGTATCAGCGCTTACTGTAACTCATAAGTGCTCTTCTTTTACAGTAGTACCCAGAACAGTATCTCCGATTGTATAGTTTACTTTCAAGTTCACATGTCCTGTATGTAGACATTTACATTTCCCAAAATTGAACAACATCTGCCATTTCTCAGACCATTTCACTAATCTGTCTAGATCGTTTTGTAAATGTTGTTTATCACCATCAGTATTAACTTTTCTAAATTGTTTTGTGTCGTCCGCAAATTTCAGTACGTTACTTGTTATACTGTCATCCAAGTCATTGATATAAATTAAGAATAATATAGGTCCTAATACTGATCCTTGAGGTACCCCACTCAAAACCGATTTCCAAGTTGAAACTTCTCCATCTACAACAACTCGTTGTCTTCTGTCAGTCAGCCATTGTTCTATCCAGTCAGTTATGCTATCCCCGATACCATGGGCTTATAATTTAAGTAGTAATCTTTGATGTGGCACTTTGTCAAAAGCTTTCTGAAAATCTAAGTAGATAATATCTACTGGCGATCCCACGTCTATCCACTTAGTGATTTCTTCCAAAAAACATAACATATTTGTTAAGCATGACCTCGCTTTAAGGAATCCATGTTGAGATGAATTTAATAATTTATGCTTAACGAGGAATCCACCATATGGTCTTTAATTATCCTTTCTAATAATTTACAAATCACTGACGTTAAACTCACTGGTCTGTAATTCTCGGATTTATTTCTCGAACCCTTTTTTTTACTTCCTGATTTTAAATTGATGTTAAAAAATGTATTTGATTATGATCACTATTACCCAATGTTTCAACTATTTTTACATTGTCCACTAATTCTTTTGTGATGACAAAACTATATCTAATACATTTTCTCCGCTGGTTGGTTCTAGTACGTGCTGAGTAAGAAAGCTATCCTGGATTAAAAATATAAATTGTTGGTCCTCAATCCCTTTACTCTCTAGATAATTCCATTGTATGTGTTCATGTTTAAAATCTCCCATTATGATACATTCCCCTTTACTAACTTCCTTTATAACGTTTTTATTTTGTGTTGTCCTCTTCGTTTATGTTTGTATTTCGGTAAACTAATCCAACAGTTAATTTTGAATTTCCTGAAACAATTTTGCACCAAACAGCTTCATCGCAATCTGCTTCCCTTTCTAGTTTTATTTCATAAGCCTGAATAGATTCTTTAACATATAAAATATTACATATCATGTCAGTCCTAATTCAGCATCTGTTATATCTATGTTGGCCCATGATTCAGTTATACCAATTATGTGAGGGTCAATATCTTCTACCATAATATTTAATTCGTTTTTCTTATTTACTATGCTCCTTGCATTTAAATATACGCATCCATAACCTTTTTCAGAGATGTTTTTCGGGTGATTTGATATTGGTTTATCTGTGCTAATGGCCTCTTGTTCTGCTTGAGACACCTCTAGGTAACCCCCTCCACTTCTCGTTTAAAGATTGTTTACTTCCAACAATATTTGTCGTTGTACCCAAGTCACTATCTACTGCTGCTGAAAGTTCGTCCGCGATTACTGCCGCCCCCTTTCCACTTAAATGAAGCCCATCCTTCATGTACATATCAGCCTTTCCAACAAAACTTCCCCATAAATCCACAAACCCAACTTCCTCTTCCTTTTTTCGATATTTGTGACCCCTCCTACCCATTACAGGTAAAATCCCTGACAGTATTACCTGCTCAACACGCGTCTGTTTTAGTGTTCTGACCAACTCCCTATATTTCCTAACTATGGCAGTTGTACCCTCCCTCTCTAGTTATTTGTCCCTACGTGTACTAAAACAGATCCACCCTTACCCGAGCCTACGATGTTTTTTACCCTCTCAATTATCGCCTCTATTTTGGCTCCAGACAAGCAAACCACCACATCATCTCCCTTGCTTAAGACTCTGTCTGTCTTCCTAACTTTCGAATCCCCCACAAACACCCTCGCTCTCTTCCTCACCCCCTCTATCACTGCTGCAGAATAACTCTTCCGTTCGATCCCCTCCATCACATTCTGTCCTGACCCCTTCCCTCCTGTCTCCTTCGCTCCTGTCTCACCCACTTCCCACTCCATTGCTCTTGTCTCTCCCACTCCCCTCTCCATCACTCCGGTTGTTTTCCCTCCCGTCTCCCCCACTCCCTTCTCCTTCCCTCCTGTGTTCCCTGCTCCCCTCTCCTTCACTCCGGTTGTCTTCCCTCCCGTCTCCCCCACTCCCTTCTCCTTCCCTTCTGTATCCCCTGCACCCCTCTCCTTCACTCCGGTTGTCTTCCCTCCCGTTCCTTTCTTTCCAATCTCCTTACGTCTTGTCTCCCTACGACCTGTCACATTCCCTCCTCTCAGCTTCCTCCCAGGTTGCGATGAGCTCTCCCTAGACTCTCTTATGTCTTTCCCTACTTTATCATCTACTGTTCCCCCACCCAAACTACTGTCACAACCCCCTGTTCCCTTCCCACCATTGCCACAACGAGCCGCCTCAACTCTTCCAACTCCACCTCTAGTTTCTTCATCTTAGTATATCCCCTACACTCAAAACTAAAACTATCTGCCTGGACCTCAGCCCAGGACTTCTCGCACCCAGACTTGACGAAGTCCACCCAGTTACTGCAATTGCCACAAATTAAGTGCCTTGTGGCCTTTAACTGCCGTTTGCCCGGCGCCATCATACAATGTAGTTTTAATTAGTTTGCTACGTTAACCTTGAATAAGGCTGTTTTTTTTATCAAAAGAACACTTTAGGCTAATATACTTGCTAACTGTGTATTCTATTAACCTCGCATGAGAAAAAAAACTGCCACCTATCGAATACGGAGAACACTGTGTAACAAAACATCGAAGTCAGTGTGCACTAATTTACGCTAAAATCCTGCTGTTAATTCCTTTTTACCAAAAACGTTTACTACCACTATGTCAAATGTTACCTTATATATGTAATTTAAGTAAATAAATCACTTTATCTTATATATATATATATATATATATATATATATATATATATATATATATATATATATATATATATATATATATATATATATATATATATATATATTAGCCAATGTAAACGATAGCTCGGTGCACGGGTTGAATTCACGGCCTGTAAACAAACTCCCTTTTATCACTCGTTGAATTTGAATCCGGGAAAAAATACTACCTCTGTTAACAAAAACGGTTTCTTAATATATGTCAGCAAGAAGTTGGTGAACAATATATGTATAATACTAATACTTATTCTAACCAATATTCCAGTGTTACTGACTATTCACTATACTATCTCAATTTACGAATGGTAAACAACCCTATTAACCCTCGCTGAATTCCCTGACAGAATCCGAAACTAACTTGCTCTAAAATACCCCCTCTGACTAATAATTAACAAAACCTGTTTCCTAATATATGTCTACAATACGTTTGTGTATAATATATATGCAATAGTAATACTTATTCTATTTGATTTACCGCGTTTTTCTGTAAATGATCTACACCAAATTCAAGTCGCTGCACCAAGTCCAATTAGCCGGAAGTCAAGTCATTAGGCTCTGCTAAATGCCAGAAGTTTATGTAACAAGAAAGATGAGATGGTCAGTTATGTATATGAAAACACACCCGATGTGGTTTTCTTGACAGAATCCTGGGCGAACGAAAATACAAAGGACAGTGAATATGCACTTAAAGCCTATGTCACCACGAGGAAAGATAGGAACGATAGAAGAGATGGATGAGTGCTAATTTATGCATAAGAAGAGGTCCTTGCACATAACACTATCTGACTGCAATGAGGAAATATTGTGGTGTAGGCTAGAAGAGGGTAAAATCCTAACTGGTGTATGTTACAACACTACATATAATATTCAGGAAGAAGATGCAAATATTATTTCCAACATTATCAAGGCATGCACCAGAATGTCAAACAAATAAATAATATTATGTGGAGGTTTCAACCACAACACCATAAACTGGAATGAACTTAAAGCAACAGCAAAATTACAATAATTTTTAGATTTGATACAGGACATTGGCTTGATTCAACATGTAGAAGCAGCTACAAGATTTGAAAATATGCTACATTTGACAACAACTCCAAATCTAGTGAGAAATGTGAATGTAACATAACCATTTGGCTCAAGTGATCACAACATAGTAGAGTTCACGATGGTATGTAGGACTGAATATACTGATTCGATAAAAATATTATTATGACTACAGAAACGGAGAATATGTAGGCATGAAGGAATGTCTACGACAAATTGACATGTACAATCCAGAGAAAGTAGCCCTAGATTCAGTATGCCCCGAAGTACACGTCTATTCTCTGTCAGCAATTACGCAAATAATGGCGCTGTCTATCAGTAAACCCTGTACTGCCGGCCTTGCTTTTGGTGTTTTTTCAAGTTCACGTTGTTGTTTCGTATTTTAAGAATGATTTACAAATTATTATTATCAATAAAATTATGCTGGAACGACAAGGGAACCTACTCCTGATGATGATCGTGCTGCCAATTTTACCATTCCTAATGATTCTGCTGATCGTAGAGTCAGCGATGCTGCTGATCAATGAATCAGTGATTGTGTTGGGAGACCGGTAAAAAAGAATATTAAAGAATATATTAAAATTCCCGGAAACACATCTGCATGTTTCAATCTTGTAATTAACGATCAAGTAGACGGCATGTACATGTGATATACATTAGTGGAAACGACACTTCGCCTAGTTGATGCAAGTCAACATTAATTTATGACATGTCAATTATCGCGTAACCTTGCGTATACTAAAGTGGCAGACCAACATGTTTATTCCCAAGGTTATGGTTTATAACGACCCAACAAGTTATTCAGAAGACATATATTCCATCTAACAGCTCGGTCGATATGTTGACGCCACACTTGCAGAACTACTGCTCGCTGTGTCAGCTGGCTTGTGTTCTTAAAGAAGCGTGATCAGAAATTACGAACATTTACAATATGTGAAGGACCTGGACGACGGCGCCATACGAGTGGGCGCAAGTCTGCAACGACACAGACTGCAGACGTAAGAGACGGCGGAGCGGTTGCGGCACTCTGTATCATCGCAGGTCGAACGGTTTCAAGCGTCGTTGTGATAGGGTAGGTCGAACAGCACCATTATCGTTCTTCAGATGACATAGATGACTGATGACAAAAAACGGTAGTAATGCCAAAGTGACATGTATGCGTCAGTCTATATGACAATTGTGGAAGAAAGGTGGGTACAGTTTGTTATTAGAAATGTCACCTCTAACACTAAATAAGTCGTGACCAAACACTTCCTACATCCTATCCAAGCTAGTGACGATAACGTCCTGGTAGGTGCCGAAAGCTATATAGATAAACGAATATCTTTTTGAAATGACGAAATAAGTATTTGATCACGAAAATAAAATATTTCAATAAATGTTAAAACAAAATTGGATAATTTATTATTTAAAAGTATCTTAAACGTATAAAATACTGTGCTCATCCCGATCTAGTGTTCATACCGATTGCCTATATGGTTTATACACATACATAAAATACATTATCTGTAGTCATATACACTCCTGCGCTATCCTAAATTATTTAATTTATCACGCACACACACACATACACGCGCGCACCCACGCACTCACGCACATAGAGAGAGAGAGGGGGGGTGGAGGGAGAGAGGATATGGCTTTTTTATTTAATTTTCACTGGAGGACAATATCCTAAAGTGGCACTCCTAATGGTTAAAAGGGGATTTTACGCATTATTAATTATTATTTTCATAACCCTTAGGAATGTATGAAAGCTTTATATATGTGTCAGTGTCTTTTTATTCACATATTTGTGCACTGACGACGGCATCTCTGTATTAAAATAAATGTTACACATATATACCAGAGACAATTTTTTTTATTACAACCAATTGCAGTAGTTGACAGGTATCTTGCAACTTGCAAGTCAGTACGTTTGATAGTCTCAGTTTGACAAAAAGAGCCCCGTTTCGCCGGTGAATTTCGAACGAATTCACCCTGCCCGTAGATGTCCCAATTTGGAGATCCGCATCTTGTCATCTCCAGGAATTTGCGGACAGCTCGTCGAGGGTCAACGTAGGCGGTGCGCACACCACTAAGTGCCACCATGAAGCGGGCGGTGATTGTCGGCCACGAGGTTGTGGTGGCTCACGGTATTTTCGGTCTGTATAAGGTGTGGACTCATGCAAATCTGAGATGCCAACACCTTCTGAACTGAACCTGTGGTGACTGACAGAAGTTGCCTCAGTTTCACAGTCATCTTACAACCGAGATCACAGCCATCAAACAGGAATGGCTCATTCATCATGTTCTCACATTGATTGGCTGCCCCATCCGCAAAGTTAGAAGCCTCGTCTGGGAAAAGGCGCCTGATGACGCGCACCCCATTCTCTCGAATGATCTCACATTGCATGACATCACCAACCCATTCATGTATTATGTCCTCCTGCTCCGGGTGCGTGCATTCAGTGAGGTATTCGTGTGATGCTTGCACGACATCCAGCCCGATTGCTCGGACTGGTGTTCGACTTTCGCTGTGTTCTCACTGGTGCTCTCGATTGGGCAACTCTCGTGCTCTTCTCTTCTTCCCGGGAATGGTACATCCCTCGTCAGGCTCAACTTCTTGACGGCAGCGCCACTCACAGTGAGACAGGAACAATCGTACGAACCCCAGTAGATTAGACTCCCGGATGCTCAGCTCCGGTACGGTGCTGACGACAGACTCAATGACTAAGTCCAACCGGTGAGCAACACACCATAAAGTTGCCAGACCTATCTGCACTTGATCAGTAGCAGACGCCATAGCCCAACTTGTCAACAGTGTTTGCCAATTCGCGTCAGTGGTGAAACCGACGAGCTTCGTGTACTTACCTCCGGTCAGTTCCAAAGCTTTGTTCACCGCTTCCGGTAGTCCAGGGGCACAGTTCTTCTCTGGCGACAACGAACACAATCATTACGCTACCATCACTGTTAGCCATCCGTCTATTTACAAACTTGTGGTCCAACATTTGTATGTTACAACTGTCATCGATCTGCACACTGAATACTGTGCATCGGTTGACCATTTCAAAAAGACGCACTTTCTCTAGTTCGTATATGGCATCCAGCATCCAGTAGTTCGGATCCCTGTAATGTAAGTCGCTAGACGCATGCGTAAATGGAATAAATTCCACATCCGCACCACGTTCTCTCATAGCGGCCAAAATATGGTCTGACACCAAACAAGCCAGATACTGCATGGGCAACTATTAGACAGTACTTGTATACGTCGACGGCCATTCGCAGAAACATCGCAAAAACAGTTTTATTGTAAGCAGTGAATGCGCGTAGCCATAGATACGACGTTGTGCACTCTTCCCAGGCTTTGTCCATTTTGTTGTTGTTTGTCGCTGCTATGTGCGGTTCAGAGGTCATATGATCCATGACCCTTTCCAGCCTATCACTACAGTCCACCCTGACGCCGCTTGCAATTGCTATACTGCCATTTTTGGAACTTTTCTTTGCCATCTCCTCGTACACCTGACATGTTGTGTATAGAATGTGAGCCCTTGTTCGACCACATTTCTTTGCCGAAAATGAGCGAAGCTCCGGGAATTTGAATAAATTCTTTAATATTATTTCTGAATAGATTCTTTAATATATAAAATAACTACCCCTCCCCTTCTTCATATTCGATATCTCCTAAACATTACTTTGTCTTTATATGTATATGCGTACGTACGTAAGCATGCATGCATGTATATATGTATGGATGTATGCATGTATGTGTGTGTCTATGTATATACGAATGTATGTATGCATGTATGTGTGTATGCATGTATGTATGTACGTATGTATATATGTATATGTGTATGTATGTATGTGTGTAATTATGTATGTATGTATGTGTGTATGTATACATGTATGTATGCATGCATGTATGTGTGTGTGTATATATATATATGTATGTATGTATGTATGTATGTATGTACGTATGTATGTATGTATGTGTGTATGCATGTATGTATGTATGTATATATGTTTGTATGTATGTATGTATGTGTGTATATATGTATTCGTGTAGGCATATATGAATGTAGGTATGCATGTATGTATTTTTACATGTACGGATGTATGTATGTACGTATGTACATACATACATACGTACATATATACATACATACATACATACATACATACATACATGCATGCATGCATACACTGTCATATATACATATCTTGTCACGGTGAACCTGACTATTTTGTGAATCAACTTAATTATTATGAAATAAATATATGACATATGAAAATGTTGCGTGTTTTGTTGTAGCGAGTGTAAACAACGCGTTGAACTGTCCTGCCTGCCAGAGCTCGGACTATGAGGGATGGGCACTCGCGAGCCTAGCTGTCGACGGCAACCCAAATGGGGTATTTAATGCCCGTTCCTTCACGGCGACAGAGGGTCCACAACTGGGTAGTCCGTGGTGGATCGTGGACATGGGCACCGAACGACGCGTTTTCCAAATCCTTATTGCAAATAGGAGAGATTAAGTGTATAGTAGTAAGTTGTCTTTTTACCTACAACTTATCTAACGAATGTGGCTTCCATCGGAGCGCTTGATAATATGGTAATACAAATTCATGATGTTGTCGATGTCGCTATCACACAATGAATGCACTAGTGCTTGTTGTACGTTGCTGTAACTGGGCTCCATTGTTTGCACCCAGAAACACGCGAGCATGTGCAACTGAGGTGTCCGAAGCGAAACTCTTGGAAACATCGATGATAACGATGCTTTGTTGTATCTTTACTCATATCGCTCAAATACCATTTTTATTCAGTCGCCTTTATGTCATAATCTCATTGCTCATATATCATCAGGTGATCGCTCAAATACCATCATGTAACCGCCCATATGTCATTACCTGATCGCCTAGATGTTTTGACGTCAATAGCCAAACATTCACAAAGCCAGAGCTCAAATTCTCATCAAAACGAAACGGTTAGGCAATCTGGATGTTAACATTGTCAATAGACGGATACATACACTAGCTATGAAATTACGGAGATAAATCTTCATTAAGTTGCCTGAGGCATGAACACTAACATCCAGGAATATGCATAACAATTCCTTTCCAAATGTGTTTCTATGAAGACTATTTTATAAAGTAAATGTTTTTCAGGCAATCGATTATACAACTTCACAATTGGTCTGACGGATCAACTACCAGGTACGAATCAAAATCCACTCGATTCTCCCTTTCAGATGTGTACAAGGCACGGAATATTAGGAATGCATGTTTGGGTTAGAGATGAATCAGTGACACCTGGTGACGCCGCTAGTCTCACTTGCTCTGCCCTCATGAACGCATGGGGGCGCTACTTGTTCATAGCGGCCAACGAACACCGTTACTTCCACCTTACTGAAGTTCATTTGTTTGACGGTAGGTTGATACGACAGTTTATGTTCCTTGTGAAAGCTCACAATAAACAAGATACACCCGGTGTTACGTGCCACAAGCTGCAGATGACTATTAAATGTGTCACATCAAAGAAGTATTTACTTCCAAATTTAATTGGTCTGAACAAATTATTAAAATTTATATATTTCATAAACAACGTTCGACCCTTCCACTTTGTCTATAGCACTGTTTACGGAGGTCGCGGAAGAGTAGCACAAGCCGGCCTCTCAATCGAAAGAACCTTGGCTTCGAAACTTCTTGCTGCCTTTCACTCAGCTGTATAAATTAATACATGGCTACAGACAAATGTGGATATATGAACAAATAGTCTTGGCATCGATGAAATTACTGCGCAAAAACCACTCGTTCATATATCTACCTGTATGTAGCCATATGCTCAGGTATATAGCTGAGTAAACTGTAGCAACGTGGGGTGAATTAAATTGTCAAAACGTCTAGACGGCAGCAAAAGGATTCGTACCCGGATACTCTCGAATGCGAGGCCGAAGCGCGGCAAGCGCAACCGCGCCCCACGGCCCGCATGTCACACTAACCACTGTGTGGGTGCATATGTCAAACAAAATGGAAGACAAATACCCGAGGAACTGTTTTCATTTGACTTACTCAGGGACCCAAAGTTTCATTTGCTCCGGAAAACCTGTCAATTGCCATATGAATAGTCTGCGCCGTAATTGTTATCAAGTGATTGCGTATAAGCGGTATAACAAGTATGTTACACTGAATTGAATGATGGCCGCGTTTTTTTAATTGTATTGTTCTTGAGAACAAAGAGTCCATTTGGGGGATAACGCTTCCGTGTTTGTGTTTTGTTCGAATGGACTGGATCGAAACACACATCACGAAATCCTTCTGCTTAGATTACTCGCTGATTTGATTTGATGCAGCTGATGAAATGGTTGCAGTAATAAAAATGTATACTGGGAGCGACTGCGATCGTCCATGTTATCGACGACTTTCTGTTTATTGCCCATTCTCGTGCATAATGCGGACAAGATCTACAAGCTTTTGTTAATCTTTGCCTCGAACTCGGGATTCCCTTAGCACCCGGGAACACAGTGGCTCCAACTCGTTTCATCACTTTTCTCGGCATTAGTCTAGATACAGTGCTTATGGAAGTTAGACTGCCAGAGGATAAGTTAGAGAAAGCTAAGACACTGCTGGACGATTTTCAGAGACAACAGAAAGTAACCCTAAGAGTTCCGCAGTCACTCATTGGCATCCTGAATTTTGCTTGTACAGTGATTATGCTAGGTAGAGCTTTTCTGAGAAGGATCATAGATATGACAGTAGGGGTCCAGAAACCCCATCACCACATCAGGTTGACTCGTCAGGCAAAACTCGATCTACAGGTATGGCAGGAGTTCTTGCTTCTATTTAATGGCAGGTCCTTTTTCCTAGATGACAACTTCATTACTGGTGACCACTTGCACCTGTACACTGATGCCTCCGGAAGCACAGGTTTCGGGGCACTGTATGGTCCCGCATGGTTCTATGGGCAGTGGCCGGTATCATGGCGCTCATATAACATATCAGTTCTAGAACTTTACCGTATAATGGCAGCAGTGATAGTGAGGGGTTGTAGATGGATAAACAGAAGTGTTTGTTTCTACACAGACAATGAGGCTCTTGTGCCAATTATTAACAAGCAAACGTCTCGCGAGCCCCACATCATGTCCTTAATCCGTCCATTAGTCTTAGCGTGCTTGCGTTTCAACATCAATTTCACTGCCCGCCATATTCCAGGTAGGAGCAACACTTTAGCTGACAAACTGTCACGTTCTCATTCCGAGCTCTGGCACCATTGGCAAAAGCCAGCCCGCTGGAAATTCCCTACAGTATCTCCCCAGCGGGCTTGGGGAATCTCTGAGTCGGTTGCTAGAGGCTTCACTGGCGCCATCTACGAGAGACCACTATCAGCGGGTGTGGTGTAAGTTAGTAACTTTCTTTCAGATTGATCCTACTCTTCGTGGCACATCTGCATGCCGGTGGTGCTGCCCCTGCCACAATTGTTTCCAATGTTTCGGCACTAGCCTATTTTCACAAGATTAATGGCCCACCAGATCCAAATAGCAACTTCATCGTAGTCAAGCTGCTGGCTGGCGCTCGGAATCTTGGATCTGTTCCTGATGTCCGCCTGCCTGTCACACTACTCATCTATATATATATATATATATATATATATATATATATATATATATATATATATATATATATATATATATATATATATATATATATATATATTGCACTTCTGTTTGGATTAATTGTTGGCACTGTAGTTTTGTAATATATATATATATATATATATATATATATATATATATATTATATATATATATATATATATATTACATTTCAGGTTGGATTACTTGTTGGTTATGTGGTTTTAGTGCCTTTGCAGAATTGCCAATTGTATTATTGAGGTGTTCAAGTTTATCTTAAGTAGCAATTCAAATACGTTAATTTGTTTATACCAACATCTCGCCACACTCCCAACAGTAGCGCCACTAATACATGGACAGTTGCGGAGTGGCATAAACGATATACGGCATATACTATGACCATCGGCACTTTTGTAAGCGACGTCTTTATGAGCTGCTTTCATATCTACATATGGTCAACTGCCAACTGCGGTCTCTACGTGATCGTCCGCTACCTGCCCCTCTACCTCGGCATAAACTCTATCATGCTTGTAGCTGTCGAACGATTTGTCGCTATTTTTCTTCCGATGAGCTTCCGCGCCTTCGTCGCCCCGGGCATGGGGAAGCTTCAACTGACATTTGTCTGGCTGCTCACCTTCGCTGAACTCATACTCCCAGCAGTATTTGTCAATGTGGGGCATTATTCATGATGGGGTAGCATAGAACGTTTGTGATGCATACAAATAAATGGACACTCGTGGCTTCGCCTAACTGTCTGTGTTAGGCGACGTTTTCCTATGAAACTCGCGATAGTACACTTAAATATATTGTTATGAAACGTCCTGTGCCATATTGTGAAGCACAATAGTAAAATAATATCATATCATATACCAATAATTGAACTAAATGTGTACTGGGTTATGCATTTGCATTAGCTATAACTAACTAAATATCAAATACATACATATATCTTGTACACATCAAGGGGTAGGTGGGGGTTATCAAAGGGTTTATGCTTTAACGACGTGCGTAGTTTCTAAACACTTGTGCTTTGTATTTTACCGAAGGAGTTTTCGTTTGAAAGACTTCACTACTGCTCTGTGTACTACAAAAAGGGTATCTATATCTATATCTACATGTTTCTGAAGGCGATAGTTCTCCCCGTCTTTGTGCTGCACACATTATACCGCAGCATCGTCGGCGTCATCGTCCACCGCCAGCGAAAGGAGAACGCGAGCATCGCTCCTGATCCAGCCGGCGACAGCGCCTCCGTCCAGTTGACAATGCAGGCGGCCCGGCGCCAGAGACGCGCCATTCGTGTAGCGGCCACATGCGCTGTAGTCACCATCCTGTTTCTCACCTGCTGGCTGCCATCTGGATAACCTCATTCCAGCTCTTGTTCAGACTTGGTCAAGTCGGCTCAATCGTTCTCAGTTGGACGATCGTGTTCATTTATCTTCACTCCAGCATGAACCTTTTCGTCTATTTAATTACCGACGACCGATTTTGCATTCACATAGAGCCAACAACGGACGCACACCCGGGGGTTACACACGGGAACTACGCATTGAGGCATTCACCACACATCCACCTCACGATACAGTTTATTAAGGCAATCGTTTTCGAAATGGTTTAGTTTAAAAAGGCAAGACAAAACGTTATTGTAATGAGGCCCATTTCTTTCTGTTCAAATGTGTTTGTGTGGAAATTGGTGTATAACAATTTTGTTTTGACGATTATTTCACAATGTTTCAGTTAGCAAATTTAGACTATACAATGTAAATGTGGAGGTGAGCAAATAGAGTTGAGCAAAGGTATATTACAGGTATTACAGTGTACATAGCCATATGTACATAGACATATACATTGGATTCCACAAGATAGGGTAGGAGGTGAAATTGTAGAGCCAAATCTTGCGTTGTTGTGCATTATATATAACTGCGTGTTCTTGAGAGTTGTGAATATGAACAGTTAAGAGTAACACTAGTGATATCCACGGAATATGTGTGAATATAATACAATGCAGGACAAACACACACATACACACACACACACATACACACACACACACACACACACACACACACACACAACACACACACACACACACACACATATATATATATATATATATATATATATATATATATATATATATATATATATATATATATATATATATATATATATATATAATATATATAAGAACAATCATAAACTAGAATGTGTTACTGAAGGACAATACAGAAGCACAGGTATGGATCATGTGAACAGGTGGAACTGAGGGCATTGTTGATAAATACCTAAATATAACATGCATATTGTTATACAGCCATGTAAATTTAACCAGAATGTGCAAGATTGATCACAATTGCCATACAAAGGACGCCACTGGAATATAGAGACCCGGTCAGTGTTTTCGTGATGCATCTCTATATATATACTTTATCACAACTACTGGGTTGTCAGCAATTTGTTTTTGATTAATAATAATCTAATAACGGTGTAGATGTATATTACTACTTAACGTATAATACATACATTAAGTACACTGTATAACTGCAATGAATTAACCGTTACCAAGATATAACACTAGTACGATAGTTTTCTGCTTGACTACTAATAAAACACGAGCGGCAAACCTCTGATGAGATACAAAATGATTATGCGTAGTAAGACTTCCAACTAAATACATGAGCTACTTAGCACCTGCCAACACCAATATGGACTTATAAATGGAAGCATGAAACGTTTTTGCATGTATGACACGTCTCTGTTTTTGTCGGGATAGATAACTAACATCGTTTGAAGTAAATGTACAGTGGTTACTTAGAAATGCCATAAATATGACTAGAGGACACTAGTGCATACACATCAGTGACAAAATGTCCGAAAAAGTGTCTGAAGCTGGTTATAAACGAAAAGGGCGTAATCAATAAGAAAAAACGAATTAAACGTTATGCCAGAAGATACTAACTTCTCATATAATTTGCATAACCGAATTATTAGCTATCACAATGATAGAGCAGATGGTGGATTAGGACTGCAAATGCACAGGAGAGATCAAATAGGAAGAATGGTATTGAGATTCATCGTATATATTAAATAATATCTTACGAAATAAAATTAGAAATTGAAGCAGATTGCAAAGAAGCTGTTTGGTGCAATATAGTTAAAAGAAAATTAACTGTTCCATTTGTTTATCAAAGTCCAAACATAAACGAAGAGGATAGCACAAAAATATAAAGTGTAATAATGGGAAATTGTAACCATGAACACATGCATTGGAAATCTATAAAAAAAATGCATGGGGTGAGGATCAAAAATGTATATGTTTAATACAGGACACCTTCCTTATTCAGCACGTGCTAGACTCAATCAGGGGAGAGAAAGTATATATGTATATAGTTTTGTCTTCACAAAATATATTAGTGGACAATGTCAAAATATATGAAACACCTAGGTAATAATGATCATAATTAATTACATTTTGACAATCCACGATACTAGATTGGATCACTAGAAGACAGTGTTGGAAATATAATATCACACGTTTGGATAGTAATTCACTCATTCAGAGGATAGTAATTCAGTACCAATTCCAGATGTTAACTATCATGAGTTTAAATCCGAATAGGTAAGGCAGTTAATTGTAAATTCAGAAATGGTAGCTAAGAAAATAACGGTAATGAAGGATAACGCGTCACCTGAAGTGGATGTAATTCCACCAACACTATTAATTTAAACAATGTAATAAGTTAGTGTATTGCGTTCCAGAGTGTTCAACTTTAAAAGAAGGACTGGTTCATTTCTTTTGAATGGAAACAAAATTTAATAAAAATCTAATAAAAGTATATGTATAGATTCCGATTAGTAGTCAGATCAATACAGACCAATGAGTGTAACATAAGTGATTTGAAAATGATTAGATAAGGTTAATTAAAGGCCATATGGTGGGCGTCGTTGTTAGGTATAAATCATTAACTCCATGTCAATATGGAATCTCAAAAGTGAGTTCATGCTTAACAAATATGTTATGTTTTTTTTAGAATAATACGGAAGGACATGTGGCATGTTCAATGTAATGTTTATATATTCCTGTCCAAATTTGATGTGTTAAATGCACCACCAATTAAATAAGCAGGTAAGCTTTCAGTGGATTGGCACATAGCCAATATCATGGAGGTTCATGCATTTCAATAGTACACTACCTTATGAACCAAAAACCACAGCAACTTTGAATATGGGGTGTAATTAGCTGTGAGATAAATTACTAGGATAATTATAACGGTAATTATGGTAGATTCACGACGTCGAGTGATATTTGGTATTCGTGCGTACTTAGACATAGCTACGTGCTTTTACGTACGTAATTACGTTGATTTGTACGAATGACACTTTCGTGGGTATGCCAATGTATGGACCGTGATGAAAGGATGACAAAGGGCTACTGAGATGGAGGCGGTATAAAGGAATGGGTGATATATGATACCAGGAGGAACTTGATGCAGAGGAGTCTTCGGGAATCAGGAACTGCGACGGGTGGGGCATTATAAAGTATATATATTAAAACATATATATATATATATATATATATATATATATATATATATATATATATATATATATATATATATATATATATATATATATATATATATATATATATAATGCATAGCATTTTTTTAAGATTGGTTGATCCATGGAGACCTGCACCAATACCAGACAGATCGATAGCGTACATGCCACGTTTATATACAGTTGCTTATACTTCTTTAACTAACTCATTTTCAAAAACAAATATTATAAATAATATTATGTCATTCTACCTTAATATGAAGTGTAAGTCATTGGCATTGTACAAACACTGAAAAAATTCGAAAAACAACAAAATGTTTTACCATTATACAAAGTATTTCTCACCACGACTATGTGCGTGTGTGCGTGTGTGCGTGTGTGCGTGTGTGTGCGCGTGCGTGACTCCATACAATATATATTTCGGAATACGACTGTCAATCATCCGATGAATGTGGTCGAGCCATCGCAGTAGCCGCGAAAACAATTGCCATAATTATTACTTTTAAGTAATGATGTAAGCTTATAACTTATTTTCTCAAATAAGCGAAATAGAAAGACGATAATGACAACATATCCAACTCTAATTAATGATGTGAAAATAGTTAGCTATGACTACCACTTTCTTGCATGTGAGTTGTGCTACACGATTACTCCATCAGATAATTGCAGACCGCCGCACGCAGCTATATGACCGCGGACGTCAGCGAGCCGCAATGATCGGTGTGTCGACTGTTCAGACTAAAGGAACCAGCGGCATCGGCGCACGACGACGAATCACTGCTCGGTAGCAGAATCTGGTACGTCAGCAATAGACTAGTGATTAAGTCGGTTGACCACAGGCTAACGCAAACAAATATATATATATATATATATATATATATATATATATATATATCATACTTGTAACTTTCAATACAAACTTTTATTATGCATGTCGTATTAAGCAAGTGTGGCCTTATGCACCAACGGTGGTGCGAAGAGGAATAAATAATTAAATCGCAACATCGTACATCTCATGCCCAAGTACCGTCAAAAACTCAAACTTGTTCCACCTGCCAAAAGACAGACGCAGTAGCACAGCTGAGAGGTTGCTATGCCTGCACATATAGGGAAGTCATCTTCGAATGCTGATATTCTCACCGGCTACGTAGAATTCTGTCAAGACTCTATCATCTCAGAAAAGACTGTCACTGTGTATCCTAATACCAAACCCTGGATCACACAGATTGTAGATAAGACCAACAAAGAGAAAGCATTCGAATCTCGAGATGCGGCTGTCATATGGGAGGCCAATTCAGTGCTTAGGGCAGACACTGACCTTGCCAAGTCAGTTTACGAGACAAAGTACAAAAGTAGTATCACACCATGAACACTCGTGACGTTTTCAGAAATCTCAAGGTGACAGCCGTTGATGTCAGTGCCATCCAAATTGCCAAACAAATCTAACACACTACCTGCTGCTACATATCTAAACAAATTCTACACTCGCTTCGACGACAGCAAAGGCTTTACATCCCAGTGCATATATTTTCTGGCAACCACCCCACCCCTCCCCGATAGAGATCATCATCTCCGAAGATGACGTGACACGCCAGTTCCAAAGAACCAGCATAAGGAAATCTTCCGGGCCTGAAAACATTTCGCCCCACCTTCTCCGTACCTGTGCCGAAGAATTGGCGCTTATGTTCTCAAAACTGTTCCAGGAGTCTGTAGACATCGGCATCATTTCCAACCTCTGGAAAACCAGCACCCTCATTCCGGTGCCTAAAATCCCATCCCCTCAGTAAGTCAACCACTACAGGCTCGTTGCTCTAAATTCCCTTCCCACGAAAGCCCTGCAGAGGTTAATCCTCACCAACCTCTCTTCACACATTCAGGAGAAAGTGGATCCCATGCAGTTCGCCTACAAGCTTGGGCGTAGCACTGATGATGCTGTGGCAACCCTGATACACAATGTCACCAAACATATAGAGAAGGCAAGCAACTATAACCGAATCTTCTTCATAGATTTTAGCGCAGGGGTGTGTTGGTAGTTCGATTATTTACTCCCTGTACACCAACGACCTCAGGAGCGAATATGACTCTAATGTCCTAATTCAATACTCAGATGACGCAGCAGTGGTGGCGTCCCTGAACGAATCAGACTCGTTCCTCGCTTATGAGAAAATGTTCTCTATATTATCAGTGTGGTGAAAGGAAAATTTCCTAGAACTGAATGTATGCAAGACAACGAACCTCCGCATTGATTTCCGCACCAGCGGCTAGTTGGGTGGACCACTATGTATTGGTGATGAGGCTGTGGAGGTAAAGGACATCTTTAAATGTCGTGGTGTAACACTTAATAACAAGATGTCGTTTGGCCCCCATGTTCAAGGTGTGTTTAACACGTGCGAGCAAATACTGTAACTGTTAAGAAAACTTAGATCGTTTCATCTTGACCCAAATTTCTACTATTGTTGTACATGAATATTATAGATTCAGTGTTGGCCTATTGTAGTATATGTTTTCCCCCTGCTATATCTGTATCACAACAAAATGCTTATTTGCATCTGCAAAACAGGTTCCAAGATCATATGCCTCCCCATACAGCCTGTATCTCAGCTGACTGGACGTGTGATGACCAGTGTGCCTACTTATATGAAAATATATGATTTGATTATTATTACATTTAGAGCTTACATGAAAGTTTCAGAGCAATGCGGGATTTCTGCTTCGACAGGAAATCAAATAATAGTGTTAAGTACGACAACTATAACGTATAAGGAGTAACTTAGTTAGACCACGTTTGGAATATTGTACACAAGCATGGATGCCGTAAGAAGGGCATTGTCAAGCTAGACAGAATACAACGAAGAGCAACTAAAATAATTCCATAATTGAGATACCGTTGTTATGGAAGCAGCTTATTACAATATGGCTTGACAACACTACAGACCAGGATACTAAGAGGAGACCAAATAGAAATATTTAAAATAGTGAACATTTGTGAGGATGTTGATGGGAATTTGTTTTTCAAAGTAAAATAAGCCAGTAGAACCAGAAAACACAAAGCAGCATTAGTTAAGGAACAGTGTAGACTGGATTTGAGAATGTACTCTTTCTCACAGTGGGTAATAACTGAATGGAACAAACTGCCTAATGATTGTTTTAAAGCTAGTAGTGTGAATATGTTTAAATCTATAATTAACATATATATGATAAGGGTGGGCTCTATATTGATGATACCATTGTTGGACTATCGATAAGCCAAAGGCTTTCTTGTCCTCTTGCCATCTGGAACTTGTTGTTTGGTATGGCAATCTTGCTGAATCTTGTTCAAAAACACCTCTATCAGTGGGTCCATATTATATATATCGTAATTAATTCACGCAGCTCAGGCAGTTTAACTGTACATAAACATTTAGCATTATATATAGATTGAAGTGACCTGTGTGTTCAAGCAGTTTTAATGGAGAGGATATATATATATATATATATATATATATATATATATATATATATATATATATATATATATATATATATATATATATATATATATATATATATATATATATATATATATATATATATATATATATGATGTAGAGAGGAGGAAAGGATGGAGGGACGGAGGGAGGAGGGACGGGGAAAGAGAGAGAGGGAGATGCTATGAAGTAGGAAATAAGCGCTACAAACTGTATGTAACCACAAAGTAGCTACTGGAAATGTTGAATTGATCGAAACAAACTAATGTATTGCAGCAGGTACGTGTTGCTAAAATACACTGGGGAAACATGAACGCGTTTTATTATCATTGGATGCATAATGTTCAAATACTGTTTATATACGCAATGACGTCGTTCGTTTGCACAAACAATAGGAACAACATTCGTAATTCTCAATACAGTGCCACCCACATGGTCCCAACAAGTAATACATAGAAATTCCAACGACAATTGGTCAAGTAAGCTATGTTGTGTCAACCTTAAAGAAAGTCGAAGAGAACGTTTCATAACTTAACGTTATGGTGGACGGAGTAACGTTTTTCTCGCCAACATGGTGAGGTTGCATTTGTTTTTGTGAAAACGACCATGTTATTTTAGAGGGTATATCCGAAATTAATATTTTAAATAATTACTTTTTAACTATCTATCATTACGTTTGGAAAATTTGAAATGTTAATGAGATTCACAACCATCATATTCGAAAATATGTATGTAAAGCAAATGATGAATCTGTGAAGATAAATCCATTTCTCTAACATACATAATCGTGTCTTTGATACAGAAGTACGTGGTTATGTTATATATATGCTTATATTTTGGTTGATTTATATTTATTTCATATAATAATATTAAATGTAATTAATGTATGACATCAACACATATAAATGAACTATGTAAAAGGCTGAGTTCACCAATAGTACTATATATCTTTTTAGCACTATTGTAACAAGATTGCCATCCCAAGCAACAAGTTCCAGATGGCAAGTGGACAAGGAAGCATTTGGCTTATCGAGAGTCCAACAATTGTATCATATATGTGTAGCCCACCCTTATCAGATATCTGTCAATTATATTTTTTAAACATATTCACACTACTAGCATTAACACAATCATTTGGCAGTTTGTTCCATTCATTTATCACCCTCTGTGAGAAAGAGTACGTTCTCATGTCCAACCTACACTTCTCCTTAACTAAAGCTGCTTTGTGTCATCTGGTTCTACTGCCTTCTTTAAGTTTGAAGAACATATTCCTATCAACATCCTCATAACTGTTCACTCGTTTAAACACTTCTGTTTGGTCTCATATTAGTCTTCTGGTATATAGTGTTGTCAAATCACATCGTAATAAGCGGCTTTCGTAAGGTCGCTCAATTCTCGTATGATTTTAGTTGCTCTTCGTTGTATTCTTTCTAGCTTGTCTATGTATTTTTACGATTCGGCCTCCATGCTTTAATACAATATTCCAATCCGATATTGCTCTGAAACATTCATGTCAGCACTAAATGTTACTACTAAGTTCTTTTCTTATGTGATTCTACCTAGTACAGCAACCCTCATTTTACATTTTTCGTCCATGCTTCCATATCCTGTGTGTGTGTGCATTTACACTTCCCAAAATGTGATAAAATTTGCCATTTATCTGAATATTTAACTAATTTATCTAGATCATCCTGTAAATTTTGCTTATATGTAACATTAGTAACATTTCTGAATACTTGTGTTTCATCTGCCAATTTCAGTATTTTGCTAGATGTATAATCTTCCAAATCATCTCATGTCCAGTTGATTACATAATTACCTATACCATGGGCTTTTAATTTAAATAACAATCTTTGATGTGGCACTTTAATGAAAGCTTCCTGAAAATCTAAGTAAACAACATCCACTGGTGACCAGTCATCTACCCACTTTGTAATTTCTTTAAAAAAACATTGGTTAGACATGACCTTGCTTTTTAGGAACTCATGTTGAAATATATTTATTAATTTATGTTTTACAAGGAATTCCCCCATGTGTTCTCTAATGCATGTTTCGAGTAATGTACATACAACTTCTTTCCATACTGATGGAACTATTCGTTCTTCTAATGATAAGTTAAACAATTTTGCAAGTGGTGTACTAATTTGCTCAACTATTTCCTTATGCAATTGTGGTGGTATCCCATTAACTCCCGGTGATTTATTATCTTTCATCGTCTTCATTTTCTTTGATATAATTTCAGGAGTTACAAATAACTGCCCTAAATATTGTGATTTACTGCCCTCAAATTTAGTGAATGGAACTGGAGGTGAGCTGATATATTATGTGGTAAAATCTGAGCTGAAATACTCATTCAGGACCTCTGCCATTTGAAACCCGTCTGACATTATGTTTCAACTGTTGTTTTCCAGTGTTCCGGCCTTATATCTAACTTTCTGTTTACTCCTTACATAAGCATATGAATTACTGCTGTATTTTTATAATTACTGCCAATTTTTTTTTCAAAAGTTCTTTTAGATTTTCTAATTTCAGTTGCAGTGAATTGCCTCTTTGTAATTGGCATTGTCTTCATCCTTTCTGGTACGCCTATAAACCCTGCACATAGTTTGCTTAAACACTATTTTTCTAATAGCTTATTTTGACAACTGTTTCTTTCTAGACCGTTTTCCTTGTTTTTTCAAGGGAAAACATTTATCGATGAAACTCTCAATTTCATATTTTTAGAATATTCCAACATTCAATTGCGGTCATCAGCATGTTATTCCAATCTTGCTTTGCTAAGTATTTTCTCATATCTTTATAATTACCTTTGTGGAAGTTTCTGCTATACGTTTTTTTTTATTTTTACTTTCTGATTTTACATTGATGTCAAAATGTATTTGATTGTGATCACTGTTACCCAATGGTTCATGTATTTTTTACATTGTCTACTAATTTTTTTTGTGATGTCAAAAGTGATCTAATACATTATCTCACATGGTTGGTTCTAGGACGTGCTGAGTAAGGAAGCTATCATGAATTAAAAATATAAATTGTTGGTCCTCACCCCCTGTACTCTCTAGAGATTTCCATTGTATGCGTCCATGGCTAACATCTCCCATTATGATACATTCCCTTTACTAACTTCCTTTATAGCATTTTGCATTTTTGCGTTATCCTCTTCGTTTATGTTTGGACTTCGGTAAAATATTCCAATAGTTAAGTATGAATATCCTGAAACTGTTTTGCACCAAACAGCTTCATCGCAATTTGCGTCCCTTTCTAATGTCATTGCATTAGCATGAATACATTACTTAACATATAGAATAACTCCCCCTCCCCTTCTTGCTATTTGATCTCTCCTAAACATTACGTATCCTGTCAATCCTAAGCATCAACATATTTTATATGTATATCATAGCAAGTTAACCTTTGTTATTTATCACTACCAAAATGCAGTACCTCTGGAAATATTAAATTGGTAGTTCGGACGTGACTGTCACGATGTCAATAACATAAACCTTATCGTATAAATATCCAAATGTGCTTTGATACTTGGTGCTGTCAATAAATATCTCTTGAAATTGCGACATAATAATCTATGTTACGGTAACGTGTAGCTACGCATTACCCTTGTTTATCTAGATTTAACAAGATTTAGCAAGATTACCATCCCAAACACAAGTTCCAGATGACAAGTGGACATGGAAGCCATTGGCTTATCGAAAGTCCAACAATATTATCATATATGTAGAGCCTGCCCTTATCAGATATATGTCAATTATATTTTAAACATATTTATACTACTAGCATTAACCCAATCATGTGACCGTTTGTTCAATTCATTCTCTGTGAGAATTAAGTCTTTCTCATGTCCAACATTGTGTCTTTGGAAATCTTGAGGATAACGCGGAATTGAATTTGGTGGATTGGATATTTGTCTAAAGCGTGGACTATTGATCGGATAAGTAGTATATTTAAGTGTATATTAAATGTAAACTTGCAAGATACCTTGCTTAGGCAATAGTCGCTGTTAATATGTAACCATAGGAGTAATTTAGGGTAGTTTATACAGTAGATATCCGAAGATTCGTTAGCACGAGGGTTAATTAAGGTTTGTTGTAGTCAATTGATTGGGTATATGATATATGAATGTTTTTACACTTGTAAAATAGTATTTATATAATTTGAGGCGAGAATCTACTTTGCTATGTTTGTTGCGGTCCGCAACACGAGAAACAGTCCGTAGTACGCGAAATGGTGTTAGCCCAAAAACGTCACGTGACCACGTGACAACATAAACCCTGTCCCTTTGTGTTGCAAACCTCGTTGACGTGTTTTCTGGAAGCAACACATTGGAAGTTTTTCCTTAGAAGATGTCAATATTAGTATCACGTCAACTTACTATATTATGTTTTAGGCTTTGTGCCTACATTATACCTAAATTAAACGCTTTGTTTGCGGTATTGATGTGATTATCCTTGAGTTATGGTTCATTTTGTGTATTCGCGGTTTGTTTAAATATGCGCCTCCATTTTGTATTTCGATTTCGGCTGTGTGTTCGTTGTAAATTGTTCAGCTATGGACAGCAACTCCGACCTTTTAATTATTGGTCATAGTTTTTGTCGTCGTCTGCAGGAATATATGTTTCGTCGTAACGATACTAATAAAGTGGTTGGTGCAGACATAGGTATTTCTAAAAAAAATTCCAATGTGTTTTACCGTAGCATATGGGCCCTCACCCTGGATGGTTTAATGCATGAATTGCCACTGGTCCGTGATCTCGTTGTAAGGGGAGTCATACTTGACATAGGAAGTAATGATTTATCGGCTTCTCATATTGATCCAGTAAATCTTGCCAAGCGGATCGTGGATTTCGCCAAGCTTGTTGCGACTGTAGACTCGGTTGCCGAGGTGGTTGTGTGTCAGATCCTTCCGCATGTGATGGTCGGCCGATTGGGCGGTCACGATTTCCAACTCGTGCCGATTTTAACAGCGCTCGTTTCGTAGTCAATCGAACGCCGGATGCATTGACCACATACCTGCTCCATGTTCACTATTGGCGACACCGTGGCATGCGCGCCAGCTGGCCTCAGTATTTTGACCGGTTTGGGGTAACTCTCAATGATGCTGGTATGCGCAAATATGTGCGGAGTGTTATGGGGGCTGCCCTGTTTATTGTTAATAAATGTTAGTGTCTGCAATCATTTCATGTAGGCTGTGCTATTTTCTGACCCTGTAGTTTCCCAATGAATTAAATTCTTGTGTTTTTCTCATTTCGTTTTTGCAAACAGTGACTTGTCGCAGACCAGGGTCTATGTCCTGTGAACACTATACCTTTTGGTTTGTTCATGCGAACTTTGACAGGTTGCAGAAATGTGTCTCTGTCATGTGAGCATTTTACTTTCTGTGTTGTTCATGCGAACATTGAGAGGTTGCAGATATATGTATCTGTCATGTGAGCATTTTACTTTCTGTGTTGTTCATGCGAACATTGACAGGTTGCAAAAATGTGTCTCTCTCAGGTGAGCAGTTTACCTTTTGGCCTGTTCATATGAACAGTGACAGGTTGCATAGCTGTGTATCTGTCATGTGAGCCATTGTGCTCTTTGTACTGCGATTCAATTATGTGTGCCAGTACCAGCAATCTTAGGGCAGTCCATGATCTAGTTATTATTGCATTGTTTGGTATTTGGTCATGTGAGCAGTCACTCTTGTGTAGTCAAGTACTGCCCACTTACCTTAATGACATAATTGTTGCAGTGTTTCTGCGTGCAGTGCCTGGCCTTCCGTTGCCTTGTTGTAGCATGTCACGTGGACGTACATCCACAACGAGAGGGGCTTCGGTAAGACAGCCATCACAACACTGAGCAGCCATCAGGAAACGGGCACCGCCTGCGTCGTCCTGTCAGCGCTGCTATTGGCAGTCCCGATGAGAGTGTTATCCCTGATGGGGGCCCGCCAACGGTCTCGACCAGCACAGCTGAAATGGTGGCCATCGTAACGAGAGAAGTCTTAAAACAGCTGCGTGACGATCGTGCTGCGGTGCCAGTTGTCGTTCCTGCCGCGCCTGTAGATGTCTCTGCTGCGCTGATAGATGTTCCTTACGTGTCAGTGACTGTATCATCACACCCAACAGCAGATGTCATTTCAGACCTCATGATGCCGCTAGTGGTGGGTAATCCACCCGACGCTGCGGATCAGGTGGACTATACAGTCGCAAGAGCGATTGACGTCCTGCTGCGCGGCGAACTGGGTGAGCCGACGTTGCCTGTATATACCACTGAATGGGGGTTGGGGCCTCACGTATTGCGGGCCTGGTGGGATAAATGATCGCCCCACCTTTGCCATTTGTACATGTCATTTAATAATTGCTTTTCTCGATGAGCTAATTTGTATTGGTGATTAAGCTATATCTCTCTTGATGATGTCTGTACCAGCTATTTCTCATCGATACATGTATGTTATTATCACAATGCATTTATTAAATGACCTTTAACAACAGATACCCTTTCAAGAAAACAATTACAGGTAATATAAAAAAATATACAGCAATAGTTCCAATGCTTATGTAAGGAGTACACAGGTAGTTCGAGATAAGGTCGGACCACTGGAAAACAACAATGGATAATAATTTCAGACGGGTTTCAATTGGCAGAGATCCTGAATGAGTATTTCAGTTGAGGTTTTACCACAGAAGATATCAGCTCACCTCCAGTTCCATTTGCTAACTTTGAGGGCAGTAAATCAGAACATTTAGGCAGTTATTTGTAAATACTGAAATTATAGCAAAGAAAATTAAGAAGACGAAAGATAATAAATCACATGGAGTTGATGGGATACCACCAAAACTGCTTAAGGAAATTGTTGAGCAAATTAGTACACCATTTGCAAAAGTGAAATAAACAAACATTACGCCGCTATTCAAGAAGTGACCGAGGACAAGCCAGAAACTTGCATACCAGTGAGTTTAACATGCGTTGTAGAACGATCGAACAAAATCGAAGGACAATCGAACAAAACTATGCATGACGGTGTCACAAATTGTTCGCATAACGTAATATGTAATACAACAAACAGTAATTCTATTTTTCGTAGAAAGGGATCTGGCGTTGTGAGTTTCGA
>BSQZ01000013.1:4144781-4157281 GCA_033239005.1 Lamellibrachia satsuma | reverse complement strand
TGGATCAACGTTGCAACAATGTAGCTAATTGATGGGATTTCAACATTGTGTCAACATTAGATAGTTACTGTTTTCTGATAACCAACTTAAATTGTTTACAGGTGTTACTATGAAAATGTTAGTTCCCCTTCGTCAATGCTATGTATGTCGGCGTGTACACGTGGGTCTGTAGCGTAAATCGTGTACTAGAAGAGCTGGACTCACCGGTGTTACACTTTTTCGTCGATTAACATGGTTATTAAATACGTTTTGAACAAAATAAAGACAGATATTCAACTTATTCCGATACATGAGACATTTTATTTAACAATGTGTATATCAATGAACCCATGGAATACAATGTAGACCATTCATCTCTTGTTTGCCCAATTCCTAGTATTCAGTATCAAGCAGACATTAAAAAGAGCACAAGGAGAGCATTAATCAAAACAGTCATTAAATATTGTGTTGATAATAAAACAAACATTAACAATATAAAGATATTCACTGTGTTATGATACAACAAATAAGATTTTATTTGACAATGTGTACATTCCTGAACCAGTGGAATACATTCAATGTAGATTAATTCCTCTAGTAACCAGTATTCAGCAGCAGAAATAATTATTATGTGCTTTCGTATTGTTCATTGTAACAGCAAACAACAGCTGTCATAAATATGGGGTCTATTCTATTTCGGAATATATTTTCAAGAGCCGATCGGAATTGGAATCTTTTTGGGAATTGCTTCATTGAATTCAGGCTAGTCTATTAATTTCCTGTACAATCACTACAAATGTACAAACAAATCAGATTTGTTTGGTTCTATTTCAGTTGATAGAATGTTACCCTACATCTGTCTGGTAACAGCCAGGTAGTTGTAAAGAATGTACAGACAATGGCTAAGCCATTATTGAAACAATGTGACAAGACCAGTAAGCTGACCAATTCATGGCTTCAGAAACACCAGCTCAATGAAACAATGCACAACAAGCAAGTTAAATACTTCTTTATGTTGTGTTTGGGGGATCTACTATGTATATGGCTTCCACACATTCTTAACACACACAAGTAGCACAATTGTAAATGTGTATTTAGAGCAGGAACTACAACTTATTTTGATAACAAAGAAAGCTCACAACACCATATCATCCATTAAACTGCGCCGACCTTAAAATCCGAAAATTAATAATGGCAAGCTGACTTAAATTTCAATGAACCCCATGGCATGGCTGGCAAAACATTTTCAAACTAACCTTACGAACTAATTTTTATTAAATCACACAATAATTATAGTTTCCTAACTAACACTAAACACTACCAATGAAAGCAAAAGTATGACTTCAGATTTATCAAGAACACTGTTAATCCATTATGTCTAGTTGTTCCTCAGTCTTCACCATCATGATCTTTGGTCGAGTGCGTACTTCGGCTACACCCACCTCTGCTTCAGTTCATGTCTGCTTCTTCATGTCACTCGCTTAAAAGGAATTAAATAAAGGTATTAACCGACAAATCTATTTACAACGAAGGGCAGATGAAACGAATACAAATCACACTGCACAAGCCCCAGCCAGTCAACATGGCCACGGGCCATGGCTACTCTATTGTCCGGTAAATTTCCGATGCAATTTATAAATACTGCAGTTTTATTCCAATGGCAATGACTTTGATAGTTATATAATAAGATTGTGCAATTTATACATGACACTACATGACCACATTTCACTGGAACAAGTGCAGGGTATGATCGAATACGAGAGGGCAGCGACGACACCGAGTTTTGCGATAGACTATATGTCGGAAAGTGTGCCCAGATTCAAATCGGTTAAAGCATGCAAAATACATCACGACAAAGACAACATTATGGTCGTGTGTGTTCCGTACAAACGATAAAACTAAACAGTTCAACAAATAAAAGTGGATGGTGACACTTACTCGCATAGATTAGTGGATTGTTTCGCTTCCATCGATTTCGTTCGTTCGAACTCAAGGCAGCATGGCGGCACGCGCAATGCATGCTGGAATACGGTAGATATGCCGCTGCCTTACTCAATACCAAAATGTGTGGTGAAAGCTGCCTTAAATTACCTAACATTACAAATATAAAGGGTTTTATTATTTGTAATTTTAGTTACGGCATCTAACACCGCAGGTGTTGTGTTGTCTTAGAGAATAGAGATGTTATAGTTAACATTCGGACCTTGAACCAAAACAAAATTGCAACATTGTATGAACGTCAATTGTCCAAGTCCTTATAATGGCGATGACCTTATAATTGCGTTGTCGACGGTATTTCAACGTTGTGCCAACGTCACATATATCCACGTCGTTATAACGTTGATGATCAGACATTGTAAAACGCCATACTTATATGTATGTACCTAGTTGGTTGGGCTGTCGACGTGATTGCAACGTTGTATAGACGTAAATTTTCACGTCATTCTAAAGTTGTTGACCATACGTTGCAAAGACGTTGGGTTGGGTTGTCGACGTAATTTCAACGTTGTGCCAACGTCGTATATATCTACGTCGTTATCACGTCGATAACCAGACGTGGTAAAAACGTTGTATTTATAGATGAAACTAGTTGGTTGGACTGTCGATGTGATTACAACGTTGCATGGATGTCAAATTTACACGTCCTTATAACGTTGATAACCAGACGTTGTGAAGACGTTGGGTTTGGTTGTCGACTTGTTTTCAACGTTGTGGCGACATCAAATGTCCACGTCCTTGTGACGTCGATGACCAGACGCTGAGAAAACGTTGCATTTACGTTGTTCGACGTCGCAACGTATATACAACTAATAATCAACGTCATACCGACGTTGTATGCCGGCTGGGATGCAACTTCGGTGTGTCCCCGAAATCGGCGAAGTAAACGAAGTGGGTGAAACAACAACTGATCATTACTCGAAGTTCAGCCCAAGTCGAAAAAACCAAGGAAACGATATACTGGTGCACGGTTGCACGAACGAAGGCACATTCCTCTTTAAAAAAATATATCGTTCTGTGTGGGTATTTGGAGCTAATAAGGAATATCAGCGGATTATAATATGATGGAAGCCACCAGCAACATGAAAACTCCAGCGATTGCAAAGGAAATGAGGTCGATAATTATTAATAATCCGAGCCTTTTTTATTAACATTTATACCCTGCTGATGCTTAATGTTGATACCTTGCAGATGCGTAATGGTAGAAACGTGAGCTTGTTTGCAATATGAACACACAAAGAGTAACTGTTGTTAAAGGTCATTTAATAAATGCATCGTGATAATAAAATACATGTATCGATGAGAAATAGTTGGTACAAACATGTTCATCGAGAAAAATATCATATATGTGTAAATCGATGATATATAGCTTAATCACCAATACAAACTAGCTCATCGAGGAAAGCAATTATTAAATGACATGTAAAAGTAGCAAAGGTGGGGTGATCATTTATCCCACCAGGCCTCCAATACGGGAGGCTCCAACCCCCTACTATACTCTATGTTTTGTTTCACCTCCATAACGTACCCCTGTGCATATACCCATACTTGATAATGTGCTTAACTAATTTGTCAAAACATGTCGCCCTGTTTAACCATTTTAAACATATATGTATATGCCAAATCATATATTTAATTTAACAAGGTTATTCGTCCTAATAATGATCAGTTTGGTCTTAAACATAATTTCCAATTTGTAACATCTCCAACTACAACTACTACTCCTTTTCATATACAATGATAATGATAATAATAACAATAATAGTGATAATATATGAAATACATGCGCCTTCAGGTGTCGTCGTTTTGATATTGTATGAGATTGTGACGTCATATGAACTTGTGAAAGGCAAAAATGTCGTTTTAGTTATAGTTTATCCTTTCAATGGCAAATGTACAATGACATTTGTAACGATACACTCTGACATTTTAGCTTGCATATAAAATGCCTCAACATTTAGTATTTCTTGTATTTATTTAATCAATGATACGGTCATTAATTTATCCTGCTTATATTATAAATATGTTTCCATCTTCAGTTAGTTGCGTACATTTTCCACACATACATTACGTATTAGGAACGTCCATGCTTAAGTTACCGATTGAGTACATTTGTATTATGTGATGATTTGGCTTAAACATTTTAACAAGTTTGATCAACCGTCTTAATTACCGCTACGTCTGAGAAACAAGAGTAACCGAGTGCATAATTCCACAGGACTGAGAAACGAGAGTAAAACCTTGCACATTTCAATCATTCCATTCGTGATCTGAAAATATGAACTAAACAGCTCACCTTCGTAGAACTCATACTACTATTTATTGAACTTTATCTTGTATTACTGTTCAGTATAATATAATATAATATAATATAATATAATATAATATAATATAATATAATATAATATAATATAATATAATATAATATAATATAATATAATACAATACAATACAATACAATACAATACAATACAATATAATATAATATAATATAATATAATATAATATAATATAATATAATTTATATATAATATAATATAATATAATATAATATAATATAATATAATATAATATAATATAATATAATATAGTATAATATAATATAATATAATATAAGATTAGATAACATAACATAACATAACATAACATAACATAATATAATATAATATAATATAATATAATATAATATAATATAATATAATATAATATAATATAATATAATATAATATAATATAATATAATATAATATAATATAATATAATATAATATAGTATAGTATAGTATAATATAGTATACTATAGTATATATTATATACTATGTACAGCACAGTACAATACAGTACAGTACAGCACAGCACAGTACAGCGCAGCACAACACAACACATCACAGCACAGCACAGCATAGTATAGCATACCACAGCTTAGTATAATATAGCATAGCATAGCATAACATAGCATAACGTAACATACGGCAACGAAACGCAACGCAACGCAATGCAATGCAATACAACGCAATCTAATGCAATACAATACAATGTAATGCAATGTAATTCAACGCAATGTAATATGATACAATGCAATGTAATGTAATGCATTGTAATACAGTACATTACAGTACAGTATATACACAGTACAGTACAGTGCAGTGCAGTGCAGTACAATACAATACAGTGCAGTACATTACATTACATTACATACATTAGTACAGTACAGTACAGTACAATACAGTACAGCACAACACATAACAGTACAGCACAATACAGTACAATACAGTACAGTACAGTATATTACAGTACAGTAGAGTGCAATGCAGTACAATGTAACACAATCTAATGCAATGCAATACAATGTAATGCAATGTAATGCAAAGCAATGTAATATAATACAATGCAATGTAATGTAATGCATTGTAATACAGTACATTACAGTACAGTATATACAGTACAGTACAGTGCAGTGCAGTGCAGTACAATACAATACAGTGCAGTACATTACATTACATTACATAACAGTACAGTACAGTACAGTACAATACAGTACAGCACAACACATAACAGTACAGCACAATACAGTACAATACAGTACAGTACAGTATATTACAGTACAGTAGAGTGCAATGCAGTACAGTACAATAAAATACAATGCAGTACATTACATTACATATAGTATAGTACAATACAGAACAGCACAGCACAGCAACACTATGCAATGCAACACAACACAATACAATGCAATACAATACAATATTATATAATACAATACCATACAATATAATACACTACAATACAATACAGTACAGTACAATACAATACATCATAATACAATACATTACAGTACAATACAGTACAATACAATACAGTGCATTACAGAACATTACAGTACAGTACAATACAGTACAATACAGTACAATACAATACAATACAATACAATACAATACAATACAATGCCATGCGATACGATACGATACGATACGATACGATACAATACAATACAATATAATATAACAATAATTATACATGCATGTATGTACGCCTGGCTGAATGTGAAGTAAATAACATTTAAGAACTAAAAATAACGACCATATGGCGAATACTGTGCGGTCGTTAAACGAGAAAATATGTGGTACCTTGAAAAATCGAATAGTCTTCAAGCAATAATTGCAGCGTGGCAGAATGCTTTACAGAAAACTAAAGAGTTGTGTTGGAAGGGGTAAAATGTAAAGTGCCTGATCGGTCTATATGACATGATACAACGTCATGGAGACATTTGAAATATGTACAATTATATGGGTAATGACACATTTTGCAATATATTTATTTTTTATATAATAATAACGCTTGTTAACATTCGTGAAACATTATATGTGTAGTTGTTGTAAAAAGGTATATATTTTCCGATGATATATATGTATATATATATATATATATATATATATATATATATATATATATATATGTATGTATGTATGCATGTATATATGCATGTATATATATATATATATATATATATATATATATATATATATATATATATATATATATATATATATATATATATACACATATATATATTAATACACTGACATATATTGTAATTTCAAATTCGGGGTATTCGTGGTGATCGTCGACGTCATGATCGCTGATGTGGTTTCCAGGCTTGGCGATATTTGTATGGTTTTACACTAACAATACAACTGACAAATAATACATCAGATGCGTCTATGACTAATATGTTTATCACGTTTCCATTGTTAGGATGGTAGTTATACTGCATGATGTATTCTTGCCAGCTAGGTGCTAAAAAGGCATAAGTCCAGCTCTGATGTTATAACTTTAGTCACGTCCTTAATCACGACACTATTTCCTTAATGTTGTCAACAAAAAACACAATTGCCACACTGAGTGTCACACTCTAAAAAATATTACCTCGTTGCACTGCTAACGATCCATATGCTGGTCGTTTTTCAATTATGCTGGTCAGACCAGTTTCTTTCTTTATTTTCGATGTGTCTGCTCAAATTCGATCACATTTGGATATTCTGTCAAAAAACGTCGTTTCAGTTGGGATATATAAACATAACGTGTCGCTAAAAATATCCGCGCAGCCAATCTGGGCGACGCCTCGATTCAAGGCGAGCAGCAAACCAACGCCGGAAACCAGCCACACTCCTTGACGTCATTCAGTGACATTGCCAGGTACATGGCCGGATCCACAGATTATTACTGCTTCAAGGACAAATGTTCCCACACAGCACACGACTGGCGTACGTTTCTCAACGCAAGTAATATGCGCACTTCTGCCACCTAACTACTATGCGTCCTGTACCTATGTCACAGAAGAATGCTTGTCGTTATATAAACTTCCTATCTCAGAGACTTTCTTACTTCTATATTAAGAAGTATATTAATGTGGTCCGCATTTTTCATTTAGAGCCAGGCCTGGCCAATCCTTTCCATAGCTGTTGGCATGTAGATATCTTACTCAAGGGGCTAAGAGGGCGCGGGTGCATCTGTTAGACAAAAGTCACCTATCACCCCTATTTGTCATCATACTATTGAATATACATAAGACTACTAAGTGAGACATGTTATGCTTAATGCACGTTTTAAACCTTCTAAATAATAAATAACAGTCAGCATTGTATCATTAAGTATTAAATTGAAAATTGTATGAAAATTGCAATATTATACGAAACGCCTTCGATCAACAATAACAGTCATGTTGACTTGAGATTAGTATCATACACCCAACGAAATGCAGTATTGTTGACGTAAATATGCGTACGTACGTGGTGTGAAAAACAAATGCTAAAAAATAGGTGTACTTAAGGCTATTGTTATACTTTTTTATATGTATATAAAAAATATAATATTCACGACGTCGAGTGAGATGTGGCATACATGCGTACTTAGACATGCTTATGCTTGTGCTTGCGTTTATGTGTACGAATGAAACGTTCGTGGATATGTCAATGTACGGACCGTGACGCAAGGATGACAAAGGGCTACTGAGATGGAGGCGATGTACAGGAATTGATGACATTTGTTGCCAGGAGGAACATGATACAGATGACAGTTTGGGAAACAGGATTTTAGACGGAATGGGGCATTTGGGAAAGAGTATGTCCAAAGAAAAAATGGAATTATGGGATGGAAACATAATGCGGGAAGTGAGAGAGAGAGAGATAGAGAGAGAGAGGGTGTGATATATATATATATATATATATATATATATATATATATATATATATATATATATATATATATATATATATATATATATATATATATATATATATATATATATATATATATATATATAGAGAGAGAGAGATTTGTTACAAGTATTTTATATGTTCATGTGTTAAATTTCTCTGTGATAACTCGAACATGACGAGTTCAGTAGGCTTCAGTAGGCTTACCAAAAAGCATACAAGTACGCGATTGACTGGCCGTGGCGACATGCTGCTGGCTCTAAGACGACGTACTGTCACACAAATGCGAAGCGTCTCGCTTGGCGTTTGGGTACAATCGAAAAATCACGCGTAAATCATGCTGCATTGATAGACCTCGCGCCTCTTACACATTTGTCCTATCTGACCGAAATAAAGTTTATTTTGAAAAGAAATGATGATTCCACCAACACAATGTTGACACCAGAGCGCCTAGTTCATAATTCCAATCGATCCGGCTTGACAATTTAAATAACATTAACGCAAATTTGTCACGATTACATTTGATTTGTGGCGTAGCCTGCCCATGAAAATGTTAAGTATTGAAGGAGTTGATACGAATTTTCCCCAAGTTCCTAGACTTCGACAGCTCGCTTCTCGTACCATTAGGTAAGTTGTTGTATTCTAAGCATATATAATATATTTCTGCATTTTATGACACACAGTGGCAAACAATTACGACATACGCAACACATGACATTTTACTGATAACTTGTAGCGAATAATTTGAGTATTTGTTTATCGCTAAAAGTGGACCTCCCGATTGCAACAAAATAGGCTGACCCACGGCGCCTTCCGACTGAACGCTAGAACCTTTGTATCATTGGTTATAGGGGTGTCAGGTACCCGTCGATCTGTTCCCGCCGTTTGTTGATGTTCTTTATGAATGATATTGTCACAGCTTGTTATCCCACTTTCAGTCTTTGAAGGTGTTTTGAGGTATATTGTAATGTGTTTTGTGTTACGTTAAAAATTATTAAACGGACTGAATTCACTGAAATGAACGCGGTCCTGGCGACGGGTGGTCACAATTAAGACGTCCTTCATTTTAAGCACCCTTTGTAAATTAAATTTGCGAACAATTAAAACTAGTTTAATACAACTGAAATGGTGATGACATGTTCTTTATACTGATTTGGCAAAGATAAGCGCATATTTATTGGTTTAATCGCGTTTGATGATGATTAACAAAGCGAATATACGAAATTGCAGCTCCCTTAGTCGATGCCGCACGATGCTGAGAGTCATAAATGTGCTGCGAAAAACATTAGTGGGTCGTCATGACTTTTTTTCGATAATTTACATGTTTATGTGACATTTAAGCAGTAACTATAGGTGCAGAATATACATTTCGTGCGATAATGTCACGTTATTCGTCGGCACGCGTCAGTAAACGAGTTATGTAAGCGTTAAAAACCGTGAACAAAACTTCTTTACGGGTTCGTTGTTTGGTTGTCCGCTAGGCGGTACCAACAGCGCAGTTCGTTGGTTAAATAAATGCATTGATGAATTAATTGTCTGATTTGTATTAAGATTAAATATTAAGAGCAAAATGTATTAATTTGAAAGGGAAACGTGATTTGAAACGGAATTTACCTTTTGCTGAAACGGAATTTAAACGGAATTTGCTTTGTTTTGAAATGGAAAATCAGAGGCCCTAGAAATACACAATCATAAACATGGTAAAGGTTTATCCAAATTGATCAATATTACATACAACACTGTTATTGTTAAATTAGTAATTACCGGTAGCTCAGTTTAATATGAATTATTATATAAATTATGATTATGGCTACATTTCTTTCAGAACGTAACTGTCTAATTTGATTAGAACTCAGAAAAAAGCACATATACATCTATTTATGAAAAATAAAAACACTAACATTAAAACTTATAATGAACAACATATTTAATTAATCATGTTCATGATTCTGATAGCCTATTGTGTGATTTTTATTTTACTGCATTGTTATGCTAGTTGTTGATCTGGATTCTGGACACTAATTCTGAAGAATTCATAATTTTAAGAAATGTCTCCTTTTTGTCATCATCACTTGCTTTCCACATTTCCTTTTTATTTGGATGAAATCAGTAATTGAATCACTGAATGAAGCGATTAAGTTATTGCAATAATTAATTAGTACGGTTTCAAATTCAATTCAAAGTCTTTTAGTGTCACCTTTCCATACTTTCATTGAATTATTTACTTGTGATGTGACTTGTCATGATAATATGATCATGTGCTCAAAGATACATTAGGAATATCCGATTATTTCTTCATCTGATTCATTTATTACGTTGTAATAGTTGTTCTGGTGTCAGATGTGCTCCCAACTATCAACAGGATTCACTCCAGTGCAAGAACCATGACATCCTGGAAGCTCTCTTCATTGTTGGCATGAAACAGAAGTGATTCCTCACTTGCGTGACTTGTGTGTCAACTGTAAGATTATCATTGGTGCAGTTGGGCTAAAAGCATTATGACACAAGGCAAATTGCCTTGAGAAAAAGTATATGAAACTGAAGAAAAGTCATAACGCAAGGTGATTACGAAGAGGCAGCCATCAACATGACAATTTCACAATCTTTATGGACTCTGCATTCTGTAGCATTGTTGATAGTGTTCACGGTGCTGGTGTTGTTTCACTTCAACATGGCACGATGTCAAATTATCCAGTTTGTGCGAAAGAAACACCCACCACATGTTCTACCCGGATAAGTAAAAAAAACACAACACAATTCGTGTTCATCTTTATTTGGGACTCAGGTGTAGTTTTGAAAGTTTTCCCTGAACCTTGAATCAGGGGAACATCAACACAATCCAAACAAAACTCACCAAAAATGACATAGCTGAATTAAATTTGCTTTATTGTCTACATGCAACAGTACACTTCAATTTTACCAAATTTGTATTTGACTCTGTGCTAATTTTCAATTTTGTGTTTGCCTTGGTACGACTAGCTGTTAACTTTGTTGAGTACACTGTGTGATACATAGTTGTATTGTGTGTGTGTGTGTGTGTGTGTGTGTGTGAGTGTGTGTGTGTGCGCGCGCATGCGTGTGTGTATGCGACACCATACATAATATATTTCAGAATACGACCGACAAGGAGCCATTGCAGACGTTGCTATAACAATTATCAGAATTAGAACGTTTAAGTAATGACGTCGACTTGTATCGTATTTTCCCAAGTAAGTTAAATAGAAAGACGATCATGACAACGTATTCTACCGTAATTAATGACATGAATATCGTAAGCTGCGACTATCACTATCGTGCATGTGAGTTGCGCTATATGATTACACCATCATTTAATTGCAGAACGCCGCAAACAGCTATATAACCGTGGACGTCAGCGAGTCGCTGTGATCTGTGTATCGACTGCTCAGACGGCAGGAACCAGCGGCATCGACGCCTGACGACGAGTCATTGCTCGGTAGCAGAATCCGGTACGTCAGTCATCTCATTTCGTAAATCGAGCCTCAAAAGTTCAACTCTATGATACACTCATTTGACCACAGGATAACGCTAAAATGTGTATATGATATTTGTAACTTTCAATACAAATACATGTATTGTGCAGGTGCGGCCTTACGTACCTACAACGGTATGAATAGGATAAGTCAGTAAATGAGGCGTAAGTAAGTAAGTAAGTAAGTAAGTGAGTAAATATGTATGCATATATGTAAGTTAGTTAGTAACTTTAGTTAGTAACAGTACGGATGATATTCATTTACCAGCTAAATATGACATCCCCAAGTCTTGACGTGGACTTCACAACTCTCGTTACTGAATTCCGAAATGCAAGCTACCAGAATGAAAACACCACCGACGTTGGCAATGCAACATCACTAGGCCGCGGAATGCTGTCACCCGATTTCTACGACATCACTACCCTGGCGATTATCGGCATAGCCGGCGTCTTGTCTAATGTCGCAGTGCTGGCCGTATTGCTCAAGAAGGAGAACAGGAAGTTAGCAGCCAACCGCTATCTCATCAACATCGCCATCAGTGAGTCCACATTATCTCTATCGTAATTAATTGATGCAGCTCAGTCAGTTTATAAGTGCACAAACAGTTAGGAGGGAGGGAAGGAAGGATGGGGAGGGAGGGATGAGGGAAGGAGGGAGAGAGAGAGAGGGATGGAGAGAGGAAGGGAGGGAGGGAGGGAGAGAGATGATATGAATAACGAAATAAGCACTACATATATGTCGTGTCGTGACCATTAAATAGCTAATGAAAATGCTGAGTTGATCGAAAGAAACTTGCTGGTGTATTAGCAGCAGCTACGT
>BSQZ01000013.1:4107281-4139781 GCA_033239005.1 Lamellibrachia satsuma | reverse complement strand
TTTCGTTGCATATGCCTCAATAACTCACATGTGGAGCAAAGATGTAGCCATACTGAGCGAGAAACTCTTCCTGTCGCATGGAGTACCGATATATTTCACATGTACTTCTACGGAATGTCACATAAATACTTGAGATTATTCAAAACGTCTACGTCTTGGTATCTAGTTTTGTAAAAACACTTTATATTATGCATTATTGATTTAGTCTTATTACTAATATCTCAGTTTGGGGTTCGATTTATGTGGTCTTATAAGTATTCTTTCCGGATTATATGTGTAACCTTTCTATATTGTACATAGTTTTTTTTTCTAAATTAGGCTTAACTTTTATTTTATGTAAAATATTATCCAGATTAAAACGACACATAAAGCCGCAGTAACGCGCAACTCTGAATGTTTGATACTCCAGAGCCTTTTATTGACATACGTTCCTAGTACTGTGTATTCTGCAATACTAGAATGTCGTCTTATGCATGTCCCCAGACTTAGTAACGTGCTTAACCAATTTGACAAAACATGCCGCCCAGTTGTGAACCCTTATAAAAAATATATATATATATTATATATATATATATATATATATATATATATATATATATATATATATATATATATATATATATATATATATATATATATATATATATATATATATATATTCATCTATTTATTTTAACAAGGTCATTCGTCATAATAATTATTATTATGGTCATAAATATAATTTTCAGTTTGAAACCTCTCCATATACTACTACTACTACTCCTTCCCGTCTACATAATAATAATAATAATAATAATAATAATAATAATATAATAATATATAAAATACATGCTACAAGTGTCGTCGTTTTTATATTGTCAAATGAAAAACGTGTGAAAGGCATAAATGTCGTTTTAATTATTGCTTTATCCTTTTATTGGCAAATGTACAAATACATTTGTAACGATATACTCTATTTTGATATGTTGGCTTGAATGTCAAACAATATATTTAATCAATGATACGGTGCATTATTTTATCCTGCCACATATAGTATGTTTCCATCTTCCATCGTGTCCATACATTTTCTACACATTATGTATAAGGAATGTGCATACTTAAGTCACAGTGAAAGCACATTTGTGTTATGTGAAGATTTAGCTTAAATATCTACTAGATCTGAGAAACAAGAGTAAACCTTTGTTAAATGCGACTGGATCTGGGAAACGAGAGTAAACCCGTAAACAGTTCAATCATTGCATTCCTTTTCTGAAAGGATGAATAAAACTTAAGTTCAGACTATTAAAGTACCTTTGTGAAATGGAGTACGAAAGCCGAAAACTAGAATTTAAGTTACTATTATATACTTGACATTATTCCATTTACATAATAAGCTGCAGAAAGGATGGAAAGGAACTAGATTCATTGCATAGTTTGGATAGGGGTTTCAGGCTTTATGGAAGTTGCCATTTGACATTTCTGACATATAACTTATGCAATGCCTGGCTTAGGACAGGGCAGCTTGAACAGGGCGTCCTCGAAATCATTTCAAGGGGCCCCTTCACAACATTTTTGGATGTGCCTGGATGGGATTAAAATACATTAAAAACCTGTTGAAGTGTCACTATGTCGAAAAACTGACGAGTATCTACGATCGGTGATTTTCGTGCTGGAAGGAAAATGCTCTTTACTATTTACACTAAGTTTATCGGAAATGTCTTGTCCACAGGCGACATCCTCATGAGCTGCAAAGTATCGATGCGGATCATCGCAAGGTTACACATCGACATTTGGTCAGCTACTGACTGTCGTTTCTACGTGATGGTCCACTACCTGCCGCTGTACCTCGGCATCAACTCTATCATGCTTGTAGCTGTCGAAAGATTTGTCGCAATCGTCCTTCCGACGCGCTTCCGGGCCTTCGTCGCCCCGGGCATGGTGAAGCTTCAACTGTCGTTTGTCTGGCTGCTCACCTTCGTAGAACTCATATTCCCATGGTACTACATAAAGGTGAGCTTTAATTAACTGTTGGCAAACACCGGACGTTTGACATATATGAAAATATAATTAAATGTACACTATAGTTTATCCCAAGGACATATGGCCTAACATGTTACAATGCAAAGGAAATAATTTCATTGCTCACATTGGAAATAAATAAAACTGCCCAGCACTACTTCTTTACATTGAAATAACTTAGTTGTTCGGCTTTGCACGTGGTGAAAAGTCAGCCATGATGCGTGTCTAGTTAAACATTTATAACTCAAACATACATTTGGGAAGTATAGTTTTGCGTGGCTTTATTTCATGTTTTTTTATGGTTGCGGCTTCTCACTGAGAAGAAGGAAGTAGCGCAAATGCTATTATCTTACTATCCATAAACATCTATACGGTGTACAAACAAACTTTAATAACTTGGACATTATTCAAAATTGCTGGACACATCCAGAGACAAATGTGTAGGTATTACTGTTATGCTACCGAATGCACACAACAAAATAAACATATTACAGTTGCAACGTTCGCTACAGTCATTTGAAATGATGACCTTTCAGCCCTGCTGTGTAAAGGCCTGAAGGCCTGCGTAGAGGTTTCAACGACGGACATAATTAATTATGTTACAGAAAGTCTTTCAGTTTGGTGGACTTCACTCCTGCTCGGTGTACTACAACCCCAATCACTATTTCTACACGAGTTTAACGGCGATGATTCTTCCGACCGTCTTGCTGCTCACACTATACGGCAGCATCGTCGGCGTCATCGTCTACCGCCAGCGAAAGGTGAACGCGAGCATCGTTCCTGACCCAGCTGGCGGCGTCGCCTCCGTCCAGTCGACAATGAACAAGGAGCAGGCGGCCCGGCGCCAGAGACGCGCCATTCGTGTAGCGGTCACATGCGCTGTAGTCACTGTCTTGTTTCTTGTCTGCTGGTTGCCCCTCTGGATAATCGTATTCCTGCTCAAGGTCAGGGTATCTCATGTTAGCAAAACCATTAGAAGTTGGGCGACCGTGTTCGTTTATCTTCACTCTTGCATGAACCCACTCGTCTATTTCATCGCCGACGACCGCTTTCGATCCGTCTTTCTGCGCCTCGTTTGTCGGAAGGACACCGATGTCGGTGTATCTGTACAGACGCCGCCCAGCGTAAACAACGCATCTACTTGACATGTCACGTGATCATTTGGGAAGGCAAATAATTCATTTCTCTTCTTTCCCACTGGATCATAATACACCAACAAATCTCCCCCAGCCAGCAGAATATTGGGCGACACAGGCCCGTTTTTTATTATGGTAGCTGATTAACTTACACAGGATGCAATAACAACAGCGGCTGTAGATATTACTAACACGTCTTACGCAATACAATCCCTACTAGTGTGTGTTTATATTGCTACTATTGATACTATTGATACAACTACTGCTACTATCGATACAACTACTGCTATTATTGTTACAACTGCAGCAGCTGTTGTTGTTGCTGCTGCTGCTGCTGCTGCTGCTGCTGCTGCTGCTGCTGCTGCTGCTGCTGCTGCTGCTGCTGCTGCTGCTGCTGCTGCTGCTGCTGCTGCTGCTGCTGCTGCTGCTGCTGCTGCTGCTGATACTAGAAACTGCAACTACTACTAACACTGCCATTATTACTACTAAACAACTATTATTACTGCTACTGCTACATTTGCTGCTGGCACATTTTAATACAGCAGGAATAGGGACTGTTTCCGTCCCAGCCAATGTAACTAAGTGTACAAAAAGGCTGCCTATAATGTTATTATCCACGATTCTGTTAAGCGGAGTCCTTTTCTTGTCGGTTTCGTCATTTTGTGAAGATGGTACAGGAAAGTGACAATATATAAGTGACACTGCCGGTATCAACAGTCAGCAGTTCGTTTGATATTGCTTGGAATGAAATGCGTATATTACTCGTGTTGTGTTGTTTATTTGAATTATTATTATAATTGACATATGGCGTACGAATCACATGAAACATTGGCATGTAGTGTAAAGGATGTTTCAAATATTTGTGTATCGTTTTCGTGTTTTGGTTACATGAAGTAGACATGATGGGGATCTTGAAAAAACAACGTTTGTGGTATGTCAATAACCGTTAAGGTGTTTACTTACATCTGCTTAACGCATCCGAGCAATGCGTTTACTGCCAATGTGTGATTTAATGAATACTGGCTAATAGTTTACCGACTAGAACTTTAATCCATGACATTTCGAATGCCGCCAATAAAAAGAACACAGTGCAAACTTGCGAGATTGAATTGTATAATTACATATAAGTCATACTAGGTGTGCATATGTTATTGTCATATTCAGCGTACTAAGTTTCAAGTGGTATGTAGCTAACATGAACCGTCAGGCAGAAATAGCTAGAAAAGACAAATATCGAACAGGCCGGATGGAGGACAAATTGCCCCTGACTATCCATCCTGTTTCCACAGCTGCACGGACAGTTGGGTACACGACAACATCAGGAGGAGGTTTCAGCAGCAGATGAATCAGACTAGAGTGGCTCAACTTTTTAGAAAGGTTGTAGATTGCCGAGCATTAATAGACTATAAACCAATAGACCAAATATTTTTGTTATTATATTTTGCTTAAATATATAGCATATGTTCTTAAGATGTGATCATATCTACTTTCCAATTCGATGTATACTATAAACTCGCTGTATGAGTCCGATGCGCAGTGAATCTGCTTTTGGAGGTACGAATTTCTTTAGAAACGAATATTTCGTTGTATTTATGTGGATCCATTCATATGGAAGCACAACAACAAGCAATGGGTGTTTCATTCGTGGTCCTACCAGTGTACACTAAATGGGTGGATGGTCACCTTTAAAATAGTGGGGGTTAATGAGGGTTAGGATTCGTGAGAGAGCAATCATACGATTAATTGTCCAGATCAGAATAAATTGTGTCCATAAATGTGTCGTTATTTTATGAAGATGCCTTACCCAAATTATTTATACATAATAAAGATAATGTCACTAATCACCTGTATTTGTGTAGTCATGGATTCGTGAGGCAGAAGCTTTTATTGGCCGCACCTGATTTTAATTTATTTTTTATTTTGGTACAAATATTTTTTTTTAAACTCATAATTGTTTCTTCATTATATTTTCGCACATTATATATGGAGGGTCACATGAAACTTGATACTGATAAGTTATGTCGATATTTTAGCCTTTTTAACAGGCCTATTTTGTATTTATTCGTGAGGCACAAAGAAAAATTTGCCAAAGGAAATGGAATCAGTGAAAAATCACATTTATTCTCAGTGTCTAAGTTTTGGTACTATGGAAATCATTAAACATTTATTTGTAATATGTATTAAATTATATATTCCATAGTACCTTTGTAGTTGAAGTTTACTGCACTATTGAAATATATGAAACCTTAGCGCTCAACACGTTTGTATATTGAGTCAATAGTTGTATTGGCATTTCGTGTACTTTACCTTGTAGTATTGTTCAGTTCTTTCATCTCCCTTTGAAATATATGATGTCAGTGATATCCTGTATTATATGCTGAAATGCACAGTTCTTTTACATGGAACGTTTAGTAGGTATATCTCTATTTTCATAAAAATTAAGTTTTATATTAGTCAATGATCGAGAAGATGTCATCACGTTTGCAATGTTATACGAAATAAGATATATTGCGATATTACGGTATATTCCATTTTCATTTTGGATTAAATAATAACGCTTATTAACATTCGTGAAACATTATATGTGTAATTGTTGTAAAAATATATTATATATTGTCCAATGGCATTCGTTGTTGTTTGTATTAATTATTAGTGTTTTCTTTGCCAATGCCATGTTTGTTTTCCTTTATTGTATTGATGTGAGAAAATATATCCCATCAACAAAATAAAACAATGATCGCCGTAGCCATGACCTCTAAGTCTAAACATAATCAGGAAGAGCAGATATACCAGCTTCCATATCACTCTTAGGCTCTACAGAGAACTCTTAGCATATAACCTCATGTATGGTGCAAGTTTGTTAACAAATGCATGTCAACTTATTTGATTGCAAATGTTTCACTTGAATCATATGTAAATGCCATTTTTCAGATGCAAATGCAAATGTTTTGGTTACACATTTGTAAATGCATTTGCATTATTGAAAATGTTTTGACTTTTTGTTAATGATTTATTTTATTTGGAAAAAGACAATGTAATATATACAAATCCATTATTAATTAACATATATGTAGAGTCATTCACTGAGTCACACAGTTCCAGGCATAAATAGGTGATGGAAATGGGAGGGAGGAATATACAATTGACAGGTTACTGTGATCCATGACAGGTAATGAAAGGCTAGTCATTCAGGTAGTCTAGCATGGAAACGGAACCCAAGACAATAAAACGTCCACTGGTGGGGTCACTGGGAAGATAACATCGTGGATAATTACAGCTACCACTAATCACAATATCTGGCTGTAAATATGTAGAGCTGGCATTACTAATGTTTACTCCCCCTAATGAGCTGACACACCAACCCACCCCAACAATGCCAGCATTGCTTCATTGAACAAGTAATACCTGAAGCCACCAACTTATATATACCAATTAATCTTTTCGTTTTGTAGGAATAATAGTTCAGGCATTGAACAGTTGACCATTGACCATCAGAGCACTTTTTTAAAGAGCACGTTGTGAAAGTGGATTCACAGTTCAGACGATGATTTCATATTGCTAACTACAGAGCAGTTTTTCCAGTGACGTGTTGCGAACTTGTGAAAGTGAATCTAACAATAATCATTATTCAAAGAAAAGTGTATGCATTAATTGTGCATTTGACAAATCAAATATGTATGGGTCGCATTCAAATGCAAATGAAAATGTATCAGGTACGCATTCAAATGCAAATTAAATGCTTTTACAATTTCATGGGCATCCATATGCATTTGCATTTGCTAACAAGCCTGATATGGAAGCTATCTGTATGGTGGGAACAGCCAAAGAGAGACAACACCCCTTGAAAAACCTCACACACGCACACACGCAAGCACACACACACACACACACACACACACACATATATATATATATATATATATATATATATATATATATATATATATATATATATATATATATATATATATATATATATATATATATATATATATATATATATATATATATCTATATATATATATATATATATATATATATATATATATATACACACACACACACACATTTTGCAATGATGTTAAGTTGAAACACTATTTGTAACACTAACTTATAAACTATTCTAAAAGTTAATTGGAATATTTAAATTAATGACATAATATTATATAAAAAATGCGGTCGTCTTAAACACTGTTTGCATAGATGCCGACTTACGCAACCCGGAGAGAGGCCGGAAGTGTTATATATATGTTTTTGTGGCAGTGTCACGTAAATTAAGTCGAATACCGACACCGGTATGTCTGACGATAAAAAAACAACGACATTTAATTATATAATAAATTAAGTTATGCGAGGACGATTTATTGGGAGCGGACAACATAGTAATTATTATTATCAATGTGTATATATATATATATATATATATATATATATATACATGTATACATATATACATGTATACATATAATATATATATATATATATATATATATATATATATATATATATATATATATATATATATATATATATATATATATATATATATATATATATATATATATATATATATATATATATATATATATATATATATATATATATATATATATATATACATATATATATATATTTTGCAATATGTTATTGAAACACTATTTGTAACACTAACTATAAACTATTCTATTAATATATTTAAATTAATGACATAATATTATATAAAAAATATATATATATATTAAACACTATTTGCATAGATATATACTTACGCAACCCGGAGAGAGGCCGGAAGTGTTATATATATGTTTTTGTGGCAGTGTCACGTAAATTAAGTCGAATACCGACACCGGTATGTCTGACGATAAAAAAACAACGACATTTAATTATATAATAAATTAAGTTATGCGAGGACGATTTATTGGGAGCGGACAACATAGTAATTATTATTATCAATGTGTATATATATATATATATATATATATATATATATACATGTATACATATATACATGTATACATATATACATATATACATATATATATATATATATATATATATATATATATATATATATATATATATATATATATATATATATATATATATATGCATATATATATATATATATATATATATATATATATATATATATATATATATATATATATATATATATTTATATATATATATATATATATATATATATATGCATATATATATATATATATATATATATATATATATATATATATATGTATATATATATATATAACATTATTGTTGCAGAATGTGATGTGCTTAACAAAATTATCGAGTTATATAGAGATCATATCAAACAAGATTTAATAAAATTACCACCCAAAGCAAATAACATATTGAAAATGGAAAACAAATTGTTGGCGTTACATCCCACAGTAGTCGAATTGAGGTGGCATGAATTACTCAGCCATGAGGTGATGTGTAAAGTGTTTTGTTTAAGGTATTGCGCTAGAACAAATGATACATTTACTTATCAAAAGCACAACACCAAATGTTCATCTATTTGTAAGCTGTCCTTCTGTGATGAACATTTTATTAAGTTTAATGGCTTAACACAACATGAAAAACATGAATTACAGTATTGCTATCAATTCAGTGCTATAAATATATTTTGAATTATCCATTTAATATTAAATCAATATCAGATATAGACTACATTAAAAATTAAGGTAGGCATTCATTGCATTTCCAGTGGTGGCATTGTGGAGATGTGTACTCATAACTTGACTAGATGTCATAAAACCATCACAAATTCGTAATCAGCATTTGCAATTGGGTACTCTAGGTAATCCCTGCGACACGAAGTTGAATATCGCTGCAACTCCTAGTACAACACAAGAAGATAATGAATTTATATCCCAAACGAAACGGTGGCAAGTTTTTAAATATATCCTGGTGAATGATATGATCAATAGTGTGTCCTAACTATATCCATTTTTACTATATTTTGCTGACATTCTAAAATCACGTATTATCGTTCACTTGAAATTACCTGTCCACTGGACCGTGCTGTATATTACGCAATAGATGACCTGCAACACTTATCGAACTCCTAGTAATCAACAACAGGGAAGCCAAGATCAGCTTCTACTGCATATTGCGCAACTGATGGACTGATGAATCAAATCAAAGACGCCATGAAAGACGAAAACGTTGTTGCATATATTGCTACTGAAATAGCAGATCTGGTTACGATGAAAGTGAACAAGCGGCTGGACAGCCTAGAAAAAGCACTGTCCGAAAAAGGCAATAAGATGAAGCATCTCAAAGAGAAAGCTACGCACTTAGAAACCAAGCTTGACGATCTAGAGCAGCACAGCCGAAGAAACTCAGTACGAACCAGTGGAATAAAAGGAAATGAAAACGTTGAAGACATGCTGGAAGATATGAAAGTGAGTGATAACATAACACTAAAATATATCAATCGAGCAAATCGAATTGGACCGCGAGTATCATTGACGAATAAAATGCACTCGCGACAAATCATCGTACAATTCAGGGATAACTAAGAGCGCCTTCATGAAAGAGAGAAAAACGCTACGTACGAAACATCCGAACGTATATGTCGCGGAAGACTTAACCCAAAAGAGATCACGCCGCTTCTATCTCACGCGAAATATGAAGAAACAACACACCATCCTAGACTGTTGGACTTACGACGGACGGATTGTCGTCAAAGACCAGCATGGGAAAATAAGAACAGTCAGCAGCAAAGACGAATTAAAGACATTGTAGATGTCAACAACTGTCCGCCAAATTCAAGGGGCCCACTCATTCACCGGTTAGTAAATGACCCCTATTATGTTTTTGTATTTTTATTTTATATAGAGTGTATATTTGTCGACGTGAAGACTCGGTCTAAGAAAGAAAATAGACGAACACTTGGTGTAGTTTACAGACCACCTAATACAAATATTAATGTCTTCAGAGAACACATACTTAATAAATTACAAACATTAAAAGCTGAAAATAAAACTAATTATATAATGGGCGATTTTAATATTAATTTACTGAATTACGTAGTTATATAATCTAGTCTCAATTATTGTATCATCCTTTGTATTATTATTTAATTTAGTTAACATAAATATTGGTAGGTGATCAGAAATGTATGTATATATTGTTCCTTGCATTTGAGTACATTCACCAAGTATTTCTTTGCTGTAAATATTGTATATTAATGTAGCTGAGGTTGGTGTTATTCTGGTATGCTTTGTGATCAGAGGTAAAAATGCATTTGAGAACATTGTATCTACATAATCGCGAGTTTCTGTATGTTGATCGTAATTCAGTATATATATATATATATATATATATATATATATATATATATATATATATATATATATATATATATATATATATATATATATATATATATATATATATATATATATATATATATATATATATATATATATATATATATATATATATATATATATATATATATATATATATATATATATATATATATATATATATATATATATATATATATATATATATATATATATGTATATATGTATATATGTATATATGTATATATGTATATATGTATATATGTATATATATATATATATATATATATATATATATATTATATATATATATATATATATATATATATATATATACACATTGATAATAATAATTACTATGTTGTCCGCTCCCAATAAATCGTCCTCGCATAACTTAATTTATTATATAATTAAATGTCGTTGTTTTTTTATCGTCAGACATACCGGTGTCGGTATTCGACTTAATTTACGTGACACTGCCACAAAAACATATATATATAACACTTCCGGCCTCTCTCCGGGTTGCGTAAGGCGGCATCTATGCAAACAGTGTTTAAGACGACCGCATTTTTATATAATATTATGTCATTAATTTAAATATTCCAATTAACTTTTAGAATAGTTTATAAGTTAGTGTTACAAATAGTGTTTCAACTTAACATCATTGCAAAATGTGTCTGTGTGTGTATATATATATATATATATATATATATATATATATATATATATATATATATATATATATATATAGATATATATATATATATATATATATATATATATATATATATATATATATATATATATATATATATATATATATATATATGTGTGTGTGTGTGTGTGTGTGTGTGTGCGTGTGTGCGTGTGTGAGGTTTTTCAAGGGGTGTTGTCTCTCTTTGGCTGTTCCCACCATACAGATAGCTTCCACATCAGGCTTGTTAGCAAATGCAAATGCATATGGATGCCCATGAAATTGTAAAAGCATTTAATTTGCATTTGAATGCGTACCTGATACATTTTCATTTGCATTTGAATGCGACCCATACATATTTGATTTGTCAAATGCACAATTAATGCATACACTTTTCTTTGAATAATGATTATTGTTAGATTCACTTTCACAAGTTCGCAACACGTCACTGGAAAAACTGCTCTGTAGTTAGCAATATGAAATCATCGTCTGAACTGTGAATCCACTTTCACAACGTGCTCTTTAAAAAAGTGCTCTGATGGTCAATGGTCAACTGTTCAATGCCTGAACTATTATTCCTACAAAACGAAAAGATTAATTGGTATATATAAGTTGGTGGCTTCAGGTATTACTTGTTCAATGAAGCAATGCTGGCATTGTTGGGGTGGGTTGGTGTGTCAGCTCATTAGGGGGAGTAAACATTAGTAATGCCAGCTCTACATATTTACAGCCAGATATTGTGATTAGTGGTAGCTGTAATTATCCACGATGTTATCTTCCCAGTGACCCCACCAGTGGACGTTTTATTGTCTTGGGTTCCGTTTCCATGCTAGACTACCTGAATGACTAGCCTTTCATTACCTGTCATGGATCACAGTAACCAGTCAATTGTATATTCCTCCCTCCCATTTCCATCACCTATTTATGCCTGGAACTGTGTGACTCAGTGAATGACTCTACATATATGTTAATTAATAATGGATTTGTATATATTACATTGTCTTTTTCCAAATAAAATAAATCATTAACAAAAAGTCAAAAAATTTTCAATAATGCAAATGCATTTACAAATGTGTAACCAAAACATTTGCATTTGCATCTGAAAAATGGCATTTACATATGATTCAAGTGAAACATTTGCAATCAAATAAGTTTACATGCATTTGTTAACAAACTTGCACCATACATGAGGTTATATGCTAAGAGTTCTCTGTAGAGCCTAAGCGTGATATGGAAGCTGGTATATCTGCTCTTCCTGATTATGTTTAGACTTAGAGGTCATGGCTACGGCGATCATTGTTTTATTTTGTTGATGGGATATATTTTCTCACATCAATACAATAAAGGAAAACAAACATGGCATTGGCAAAGAAAACACTAATAATTAATACAAACAACAACGAATGCCATTGGACAATATATAATATATTTTTACAACAATTACACATATAATGTTTCACGAATGTTAATAAGCGTTATTATTTAATCTAAAATGAAAATGGAATATACAGTAATATCGCAATATATCTTATTTCGTATAACATTGCAAACGTGATGACATCTTCTCGATCATTGACTAATATAAAACTTGATTTTTATGAAAATAGAGATATACCTACTAAACGTTCCATGTAAAAGAACTGTGCATTTCAGCATATAATACAGGATATCACTGACATCATATATTTCAAAGGGAGATGAAAGAACTGAACAATACTACAAGGTAAAGTACAAGAAATACCAATACAACTATTGACTCAATATACAAACGTGTTGAGCGCTAAGGTTTCATATATTTCAATAGTGCAGTAAACTTCAACTACAAAGGTACTATGGAATATATAATTTAATACATATTACAAATTAATATTTAATGATTTCCATAGTACCAAAACTTAGACACTGAGAATAAATGTGATTTTTCACTGATTCCATTTCCTTTGGCAAATTTTTCTTTGTGCCTCACGAATAAATACAAAATAGGCATGTTAAAAAGGCTAAAATATCGACATAACTTATCAGTATCAAGTTTCATGTGACCCTCCATATATAATGTGCGAAAATATAATGAAGAAACAATTATGAGTTTAAAAAAAAATATTTGTACCAAAATAAAAAATAAATTAAAGTCAGGTGCGGCCAATAAAAGCTTCTGCCTCACGAATCCATGACTACACAAATACAGGTGATTAGTGACATTATCTTTATTATGTATAAATAATTTGGGTAAGGCATCTTCATAAAATAACGACACATTAATGGACACAATTTATTCTGATCTGGACAATTAATTGTATGATTGCTGCCTCACGAATCCTAAGCCTCATTAACCCCCACTATTTTAAAAGTGACCATCCACCCATTTAGTGTACACTGGTAGGACCACGAATGAAACACCCATTGCTTGTTGTTGTGCTTCCATATGAATGGATCCACATAAATACAACGAAATAAATACAACGAAATATTCGTTTCTAAAGAAATTCGTACCTCCAAAGGCAGATTAACTGCGCATCGGACTCATCCAGCGAGTTTATAGTATACATCGAATTGGAAAGTAGATATGATCACATCTTAAGAACATATGCTATATCTTTAAGCAAAATATAATAACACAAATATTTGGTCTATTGGTTTATAGTCTATTAATGCTCGGCAATGTACAACCTTTCTAAAAAGTTGAGCCACTCTAGTCTGATTCATCTGCTGCTGAAACCTCCTCCTGATATTGTCGTGTACCCAACTGTCCGTGTAGCTGTGGAAACAGGATGGATAGTCAGGGGCAATTTGTCCTCCATCCGGCCTGTTCGATATTTGTCTTTTCTAGCTATTTCTGCCTGACGGTTCATGTTAGCTACATACCACTTGAAACTTAGTACGCTGAATATGACAATAACATATGCACACCTAGTATGACTTATATTTAATTATACAATTCAATCTCGCAAGTTTGCACTGTGTTCTTTTTATTGGCGGCATTCGAAATGTCATGGATTAAAGTTCTAGTCGGTAAACTATTAGTCAGTATTCATTAAATCACACATTGGCAGTAAACGCATTGCTCGGATGCGTTAAGCAGATGTAAGTAAACACCTTAACGGTTATTGACGTACCACAAACGTTGTTTTTTCAAGATCCCATCATGCCTACTTCATGTAACCAAAACACGAAAACGATACACAAATATTTGAAACATCCTTTACACTAGATGCCAATGTTTCATGTGATTCGTACGCCATATGTCAATTATAATAATAATTCAAATAAACAACACAACACGAGTAATATACGCATTTCATTCCAAAGCAATATCAAACGAACTGCTGACTGTTGATACCGGCAGTGTCACTTATAAATTGTCGCTTTCCTGTACCATCTTCACAAAATGACGAAACCGACAAGAAAAGGACTACGCTTAACATAATCGTGGATAATAACATTATAGGCAGCCTTTTTGTACACTTAGTTACATTGGCTGGGACGGAAACAGTCCCTATTCCTGCTGTATTAAAATGTGCCAGCAGCAGATGTAGCAGTAGCAGTAATAATAGTTGTTTAGTAGTAATAATGGCAGTGTTAGTAGTAGTTGCAGTTTCTAGTATCAGCAGCAGCAGCAGCAGCAGCAGCAGCAACAACAGCTGCTGCAGTTGTAACAATAATAGCAGTAGTTGTATCGATAGTAGCAGTAGTTGTATCAATAGTATCAATAGTAGCAATATTAACACACACTAGTAGGGATTGTATTGCGTAAGACGTGTTAGTAATATCTACAGCCGCTGTTGTTATTGCATCCTGTGTAAGTTAATCAGCTACCATAATAAAAAACGGGCCTGTGTCGCCCAATATTCTGCTGGCTGGGGGAGATTTGTTGGTGTATTATGATCCAGTGGGAAAGAAGAGAAATGAATTATTTGCCTTCCCAAATGATCACGTGACATGTCAAGTAGATGCGTTGTTTACGCTGGGCGGCGTCTGTACAGATACACCGACATCGGTGTCCTTCCGACAAACGAGGCGCAGAAAGACGGATCGAAAGCGGTCGTCGGCGATGAAATAGACGAGTGGGTTCATGCAAGAGTGAAGATAAACGAACACGGTCGCCCAACTTCTAATGGTTTTGCTAACATGAGATACCCTGACCTTGAGCAGGAATACGATTATCCAGAGGGGCAACCAGCAGACAAGAAACAAGATAGTGACTACAGCGCATGTGACCGCTACACGAATGGCGCGTCTCTGGCGCCGGGCCGCCTGCTCCTTGTTCATTGTCGACTGGACGGAGGCGACGCCGCCAGCTGGGTCAGGAACGATGCTCGCGTTCACCTTTCGCTGGCGGTAGACGATGACGCCGACGATGCTGCCGTATAGTGTGAGCAGCAAGACGGTCGGAAGAATCATCGCCGTTAAACTCGTGTAGAAATAGTGATTGGGGTTGTAGTACACCGAGCAGGAGTGAAGTCCACCAAACTGAAAGACTTTCTGTAACATAATTAATTATGTCCGTCGTTGAAACCTCTACGCAGGCCTTCAGGCCTTTACACAGCAGGGCTGAAAGGTCATCATTTCAAATGACTGTAGCGAACGTTGCAACTGTAATATTTTTATTTTGTTGTATGCATTCGGTAGTATAACAGTAATACCTACACATTTGTCTCTGGATGTGTCCAGCAATTTTGAATAATGTCCAAGTTATTAAAGTTTGTTTGTACACCGTATAGATGTTTATGGATAGTAAGATAATAGCATTTGCGCTACTTCCTTCTTCTCAGTGAGAAGCCGCAACCATAAAAAAAAACATGAAATAAAGCCACACAAAACTATACTTCCCAAATGTATGTTTGAGTTATAAATGTTTAACTAGACACGCATCATGGCTGACTTTTCACCACGTGCAAAGCCGAACAACTAAGTTATTTCAATGTAAAGAAGTAGCGCTGGGCAGTTTTATTTATTTCCAATGTGAGCAATTAAATTATTTCCTTTGCATTGTAACATGTTAGGCCATATTTCCTTGGGATAAACTATAGTGTACATTTAATTATATTTTCATATATGTCAAACGTCCGGTGTTTGCCAACAGTTAATTAAAGCTCACCTTTATGTAGTACCATGGGAATATGAGTTCTACGAAGGTGAGCAGCCAGACAAACGACAGTTGAAGTTTCACCATGCCCGGGGCGACGAAGGCACGGAAGCGCGTCGGAAGGACGATTGCGACAAATCTTTCGACAGCTACAAGCATGATAGAGTTGATGCCGAGGTACAGCGGTAGGTAGTGGACCATCACGTAGAAACGACAGTCAGTAGCTGACCAAATGTCGATGTGTAACCTTGCGATGATCCGCATCGATACTTTGCAGCTCATGAGGATGTCGCCTGTGGACAATACATTTCCGATAAACTTAGTGTAAATAGTAAAGAGCATTTTCCTTCCAGCACGAAAATCACCGATCGTAGATACTCGTCAGTTTTTCGACATAGTGACACTTCAACAGGTTTTTTATGTATTTTAATCCCATCCAAGCACATCCAAAAACGTTGTGAAGGGGCCCCTTGAAATGATTTCGAGGACGCCCTGTTCAAGCTGCCCTGTCCTAAGCCAGGCATTGCATAAGTTATATGTCAGAAATGTCAAATGGCAACTTCCATAATTCCTGAAACCCCTATGCAAACTATGCAATGAATCTAGTTTCCATCCTTTCTGCAGCTTATTATGTAAAGGGATGTCAAGCATATAATAGTAACTTAATTTCTAGTATTCGGCTTTCGTACGCCATTTCACAAAGGTACTTTAATACGTCTGAACTTAAGTTTTATTCATCCTTTCAGAAAAGGAATGCAATGATTGAACTGTTTACGGGTTTACTCTCGTTTCCCAGATCCAGTCGCATTTAACAAAGGTTTACTCTTGTTTCTCAGATCTAGTAGATATTTAAGCTAAATCGTCACCTAACACAAATGTGCTTTCACTGTGACTTAAGTATGTACATTCCTTATACATAATGTGTAGAAAATGTATGGACACGATGGAAGATGGAAACATACTATATGTGGCAGGATAAAATAATGCACCGTATGGTTGAGTAAATATATTGTTTGACATTCAAGCCAACATATCAAAATAGAGAATATCGTTACAAATGTATTTGTACATTTGCCAATAAAAGGATAAAGCAATAATTAAAACGTTCATTTGACAATATAAAAACGACGACACTTGTAGCATGTATTTTATATATTATTATTATCATTATTATTATTATTATTATGTAGACGGGAAGGAGTAGTAGTAGTAGTAGATGGAGAGGTTTCAAACTGGAAATTATATTTATGACCATAATAATAATTGTTTTGACGAATGACCTTGTTAAAATAAATAGATGAATCAGCATATATGTATATATATATATATATATATATATATATATATATATATATATATATATATATATATATATATATATATATATATATATATATATATATATTTTTTTTTTTTAAAGGGTTCACAACTGGGCGGAATGTTTTGTCAAATTGGTTAAGTACGTTACTAAGTCTGGGGACATGCATAAGACGACATTCTAGTATTGCATAATACACAGTACTAGGAACGTATGTCAATAAAAAGGCTCTGGAGTATCAAACATTCAGAGTTGCGCGTTACTGCGGCTTTATGTGTCGTTTTAATCTGCATAATATTTTACATAAAATAAAAGTTAAGCCTAATTTAGAAAAAAAACTATGTACAATATAGAAAGGTTACACATATAATCTGGAAAGAATACTTATAAGACCACATAAATCGAACCCCGAACTGAGATATTAGTAATAAGACTAAATAAATAATATTTACTTAGTCGAAATGCCGCGAGGACGACCGAGACGAAGTGCAGCGGAACTACGACATTTATCAGCAGATCGCCGTCTTCGAGCTTCTATTCACTCGCCCCCGGCAGCGCCGGTTTCTGTGGACTTCTTCGAAAATATCACAACATCGGCCTCGACTACGCCTACGGACCCTGAAACGAGTCCAGCCGGAGAACACCGGCGCTGGGGTGTTAGACTCCCTGCCAACTGGTTAGCAGCTTCAATCCGTAGGCGCATCTAGGAACGCGGCATAAATTGCCTGCTGGCATCAAGAAGGCACACCTTGTGCGAATTTACAATGATAACTTCCACAACACCAATGAGATGGCGAGACCACTTACAGGAGACATACCACAGTTGAGAATTGCATTGGTGGCCATATTAACGTTTTGTCTGATTATAAGAAAACGTGACAATAAAAAATTCTTAAAATTGTTCACAGCAACTGCCATCATATAATTTATATACTGGTCAAATTTATATACTGGACAAAATCACATACTTCCAGCTCTTTTAAATCGTCCCGACGTACGATGCCTATACATTTTGACATAAATAGCCATGTATACATGCGCACACGTGTCCCGTAGCAGAACAATTCCCACAAATCACTCCGCCAGTTAAACTCTTTTAAAAATGCACTGTTTCACAGCCAATAGCTTCTACAAACAAAGCTGTTAATATTCCTGCTCAAAGGCACTCATGTCACATAATATTAATTTATTAAGTTAACATTTTACAATTTCATTCGCCCTATATAAACAGGAAGGTCAACTGTGGTCTCACCATATATATATATATATATATATATATATATATATATATATATATATATATATATATATATATATATATATATATATATATATATATATATATATATATATATATATATGTGTGTGTGTATGTGTATGTGTATGTGTATGTGTATGTATATGTATATATATATATATATATATATATATATATATATATATATATATATATATATATATATATATATATATATATATATATATATATATATATATACATAAACTTATCTTGAGCGAGAGGTTAATTACAGTTTTGCTCACATATCGAAAAATCTAAACTTTTACAGATTATTTAATCGAAGGATTGAAAATAAATTTAAACAATTGTTTTGAGTAAAATACGATTATTGAAAGACAAAATACATACACTTTTCCAACCTGTTTCTGCCTTTTTTCGCAACAGTTCTTCCAGGTTTATGCATAACCGTTAAGCCAGACTCCATATTCTGTCACCGTATAATGGCCCAAACCTCTCCAGAAGCGATCTCCATATCTCGAAAAAATATCGACTTGTGCCTTATTACATCCCACTGCCCGATTTATACTATTCGCTTCCGGTTCCCTAATTGAGAGTGTTCTGTTTCTGGCAAGAAATCCAGCTAGCCAGTGTCGACCAGCCCTCTTTGTGGTGTGGTCAAAGGGGTGTGCGACGCCTTTATGCTCAGCCACTTGGAAGGCCATTTGTCGGAGTTCGGTAGTTGTTAACCCGTAGAACCTTTGCTGCATGTCCAATGCATGGTTGGCGATAATATCTTCAATGTCGGTGTCTAGAATCTGGCGAAATCTCCCTAGAAGTTGCCGACCTGGCGCTCGAACCTGTACGACACAGCCGAATTTGCATGGATAACTTCACACAAGCATTTTCATAAAGTTTGAAACAACACAGTAATAGGGTAGTACTACACCATGGCAATTGCAATTAAGATGCGTGGTGTTTATTTTCATTTCTTGTAACATTATTCGAATGCATAAAACATTGACCGAGTTGCAACCCATTTTATTGCGTTGGTAATAATTAGTATAATTATGACTACTGAATTATGAAAATCTAATTTTCAGAGCTGTTTTATAAATTACGTAAACATTACCTGGCCTTTATGGTGTCTTTGAAGAGTTCGCCTGGGGATTCCGTATTGCCGTTCTTTATGCTGGTTCAATCGGCTAGGGTAGGCATGGGGCGCTTTAAGGAGGGTGCGCGTTAGGGACTTTCCCCTACACATGCACGAGCCAGGGCAGCAGGACTCGCAGTGGCTGTGGCGGCCCATAAGAAGGAACAGTGTTTAGAACGGGAGGAGCAAGCATTACGACAGCGCAGGAGCTCCTGAAAGTGGAAACTGACATTGCCATAGTTGAAGCGGAGGTGAAGGTCTATGAAGGCCTATGAAGCGAAACAAAGCGACGTAAACAAGTCAACTGCTCCAAGATCTATCAGAATGAGGGCGCCACTTGAGCTGCTGTGTGTCGCACGTCAACAGCACTTACTCAACAGGCGGCACCAATGGATGTGAACGAGTCTACAAGGCAGCCGCCTCGATGCACGGACGAACAACTTGAACTTGACAATCCCGGGTTTGAACTGTTCAGACAACAACAACACATGTTGTAGGTGATGTAAATGCCTCATATAGAGCTGATGAACTTTGACCTCGACCCCTGAAGTATTGGAGGTTGGGTGTTCGATAGCAACGTCAAAGAGACTGTTGATGACAGTGTCAAACTAGCCAGGCTTATGCAAATGTGTGTTGGTGAGGCTAGTAAGGTGGTTGAATCATGTGTCATAATGGGGCCTTATGTAGGGTATAAGAGGACAAGGGAGCTGTTAGATGACATGTCTGGCAACACGTACGCTGTTGTAGATGTACGGACTAAGAGGGCGACAGTTGGTCAGATAATTTCCCTAAGGACTGTGATGACTTAAGAGAATCTGCAGACGAGATTAGAAATTTCGGTGAAACACTTAAAGCAATGGGGTCCATCTCCGAGATCAGCTCTCAGAGAGAAATGGTCAATAGTGTCGTAAGGTTGCCAATGTACTTGCGTGCCAGGTGGCTAAGAGAAATGTAGTCGACAAGAAAGAGGTTCCAGGTGTCGCCAGACATAGAGCAGCTAATAGCCTTTTTAGAAGAAGCGGCTGCAAAAGCAATGACCCGGTGTACGGCCAGCTTATCTACTCACCACATGAAAGGAGACAAGAAGATGTGTTTTAATTGTTTGCATACTGGACATTACTCCGCAAATTACAAGTACTTGCTCTGTCCAGGGTTGCGGACGGAAACACACGAAATTCGTACATGAAGATAATCCTGCCCCAGTCATGCAGCGCAACGAACAGAGCCAAAGTGTCGACAACTTTGACAAACGACCCGAGGAGGACGTGACGGTCAGCTGTAATACCACTGGTGCCGGCATAATCAGGGTAGCCCTACCCATAGTACCTGCCCGGTGAGAGCAAGCAACTCGTGGAGGTATGCTGAGACGTACGCCTTGATGGACACCGGATCAACCGGACACCGGATCAATCGACTATCGGAGTTGCAGCTAGACGGAAAAAAACAGGAACTAACGTTGACCACACTCGACAAGGAAGACAGAAGGGTGATCAGTTGTGTCGTCAGCCTGGAGGTGGCGGCCATAGACGGTGACTTTCACAGCCTGGAGGTGGCGGCCATAGACGATGACTTTCACAGCCTGGAGGTGGCGGCCATAGACGGTGACTTTCACAGCCTGGAGGTGGCGACCATAGACGATGACTTTCACAGCCTGGAGGTGGCGGCCATAGACGGTGACTTTCACAGCCTGGAGGTGGCGGCCATAGACGATGACTTTCACAGCCTGGAGGTGGCGGCCATAGACGGTGACTTTCACAGCCTGGAGGTGGCGGACATAGACGATGACTTTCACAGCCTGGAGGTGGCGGCCATAGACGGTGACTTTCACAGCCTGGAAGTGGCGGCCATAGACGATGACTTTCACAGCCTGGAGGTGGCGGCCATAGACGATGACTTTCACAGCCTAGAGGTGGCGGCCATACACGATGACTTTCACAGCCTGGAGGTGGCGGCCATAGACGGTGACTTTCACAGCCTGGAGCGTGTGTTAACCAGACCATCGATACCGATCAATAAGTCAAACATTGGACAACAGTGTGAGTTGAAGCAATGGAGCCACCTCGGAGACATAGAGATATCGGAAGTAGACGCAACATCCGTGATGCTACTTATAGGCCAGGATAACCCATACATCCTAATGAGAATTACGAAGTGATGACGTTAGTGATCACAATGCGACAAAGATACTGCTGGGGTGGACATTGAAATAATGTACAGCTCTTTGTCTATTACGAGGCATATTATGTATATATTACCATTACGTATTACTAGTATTCATATCTAGTTGCATAATCCTGCTACAACATGTTTCAATGCCCCATTGATTATAATGTTATTATACAGCGGTAGAGGTGTATAACAATAAGTATAATATAGCCATTTAAAATATATGACACACTTTCAGGCTGCAGACGTTGACGAGAGGTATATGGGTGGACAATTCAAGTTGGCCTACCTTGATGGGAAAGGGCGTCACTTTGTTCCGGTATTAGTATCGTAGACTGCGATTGAAATGCTAATTATTCATCGAAGCAAGAATGGCTTAGCGACATACAATAAGTTTGTGTTCGCAAGGTATGCGTGTTCAAATATGAGTACATACATATACTATACCCTTCTTCACCATTGCACATGAAATGGCGCGTGTGATGATGTTGGAACTATTGTTTACATTTGACTGCGGTAATTGTGAATACAATATTAAACAAAGCCAGCCAGTGTTTCCCTGGAATGCGTTTAGCGAGGAGGGCCGCCTTGCTGTTTTTGTCACCGGCCTCGTCCATATATGCTGAAATTGCCGTCTCGTAGCTATTTCTCGTGCTCATATTTATTTTCTTTATCGCGATAATTTCAAGATTTAAAATTATTGTTTTACGTCACTGTGGGTGTTCAAAGTCCTCAGAACGACTGGTTATTTACGGACGTAAATTGGACCCCCATGTAGTGTATCTGTGTATATGGGCGTGAAAATGTTTTTGCTTGAAAAGTGTCCAAGAGCCCCTGCTCCGGGTGGAAGCCATTGAGGCAGACATACAAACTGGCTGGCGTGTCTCTGACGGACACCGCAAACCGCCACCGGATTTCTACGATCTATGCTGGAATACATATGAGTAGGTTATACAAAGAATGCTCGAAAATCTGGATTCAGGTAATTATTAAATCAAGTTACAACAATTGCATGTCTAAGACATTTTTTTATTTCAGGCAAGAGCCCACAATATTATAAATACATACAGGTAAAAAAACAAAAACATGTATATATACGCACATGATGAACAGTAGAGGTACATGTATTGAAAATTAATGTCGACAATACTTTCCTGAACAAACCGGAACGTATCCTGCCCTATTTGGTCGATTTAAGGTGACATTTCATCTTTAGGAAGCGTTCATTTTGTCAAGCCTCTTCTTTCTACCTATCCCTTGCCCCCTTCCCCTCTCGCTCTCTTTATCTCTGCTCTCCCTATCTCTCTCTATTTATGTGTGTGTGCCTCTCTCTCTTTATCTACCTCCCACCCTCCCTTCCTCCCTTCCTCCCTCCCTCCCTCCCTCCCTATCTCAATGTTTCTTTCTATATCTTTCTGTGTCTCTCTCTCCTTCTCTCTCTCTCTCTCTCTCTCTCTATATATATATATATATATATATATATATATATATATATATATATATATATATATATATATATATATATATATATATATATATATATATATATATATATATATATATATATATATATATATATATATATATATATATATATATATATATCTGTCAATCTTGTATATCGATGTTGCTTGTCTGACACGTTCGGTTTTGAAGAGTAATGCGTCATGGCTACAAGAACCGGCCTTTATTCAAGTTAGATACACATCATTCTTCGTTTGTAAGATTTAATATAACCAAGCCAGCCTCTAGTTCCCATATCCTGGACATTGCGCTAGCGCATACACCATATACGGTAAGCTAAAACTCGGTTTTCGTGATTTTATCCGAATGGTAATTACATATTCATGCGTTCGGAAAATACTGATTCGCCGTGTTGTGAAAGTTAGCGGACTGCACATCTATTGAAAACTCATCAAAGAAGACACAACTGTCTAAGACCCTCTGGGCCACGTCGACGGAACCTGCGGCCGAACATTGCTGGCGGACTTTGCTGACGGACCTTGCTGGCGGACCTTGCTAACGAATCTTGCTGGCGGACCTTGCAAACTGTAACTTGCTGCCACTGCAACGGAATTCCTGACAGGAGGTTGTGGAATAATGTAGGAACGCCGTTCTCCTTAACACGCTTAATGCTTCTCGACGGCGTGGTGTCCACTGTGGTGTCTACGTGTGACATCGCACATACAACAAAATAAATAGGTATGTTTTAAATAGCGACGTGTGCATTCCGTATGAACAATCATTTCACCCAATGGCAGATCTGATTATTCCAACATCATTTCGACTTCTCTGGGAATATCATTTGTAATTACTGCGCTAAGACTGACAATTGCACTTCAGATATCTACCAATGGCTGTTGTCAGATACTCATTTCGACAGCTGAGTGAACTGTGACAACGAGAAGGGAAAGATAATTGTTCAAGCTTTACAAAAAGAGACCAGAAACCAAGCAACAGTTCACAATTGCTCTGAAGAACAGTTTGATATTCTGCAGGAGGAAACAGAGATGACTATACACAGTTTCAACATGGCCATGGAGCTAGCAGGGAAAGCAGTGCTAGGCTACAGAAGAGCAAAGAAAGAGCAGTGGATTTCCACATCAACTTGGGACAAAATAGACCAAAGGAAAGGAATAAAGAAAAAGCTGGTCACCACAAAGTCCCCAAGACTCAAAGAAAGACTTTCGAGAGAATACTCACACAAAGACAAAGAAGTAAAACGGAGTACCAGAGTAGACAAACGAACTTGCATTGAAAACCTCGCAGAAGACGCAGAAGCAGCAGCAAGAAGAAAGGATATGAAGTCACTCTACCAAATAACCAAGAAGCTGAAAGGAGATACAGGTCCAAACCAGAATCTCCCACTGAAAATGCAGATGGAAAGATAATCACAGTCGAGAAAGAGAAGATAGAGAGATGGAAGGAGCATTTCCAACAGGTTCTCAATCGTGCAGATCCACCCAGACTTGCAGACATCCCGGAGGCAGCAGATGACCTTGAAATCAACCTCGACCAAATCACTGAAGCAGAAGTCAGAGAAGCCATTAAAGCCCAGAAGAATGGAAAAGCACCAGGAAGCGACAGCGTCTGCGCAGAAATGCTGAAAGCAGATGAACAAGAAACACCCAGAATCCTCTGCCAGATCTTCCAGAGAATATGGGATGAAGAAAACACACCAGCTGATTGGAAGACAGGCACAATTATCAAGCTACCAAAGAAGGACGACTTGGGGAACTGTAACAACTGGCGGGGCATAACCTTGTTATCAATGACATGCAAGATTTTCAGCCGCATAATCCTGAAGAGAATATCAGCAGCTACAGATACAATCCTCCGCCAGGAACAAGCCGGTTTCAGAAGAGGAAAGTCATGCATCGACCACATTTTCACGCTACGGCAGATTTTGGAACAAAGCACGGAATGGAACAGTACGATCTACATTGCCTTCATTGACTTTGAAAAGGCCTTTGACAGCCTTCACAGAGAATCCCTGTGGAGAATATTACGTCACTACGGGATCCCACAGAAGATGGTAAATGTGATCAAGATACTTTACACAGATGTCCAGTGTCAAGTCGCCTGTAACATTCACATGTCAGACAGCTTTAGCGTAAAATCTGGAGTAAAACAGGTATGCATTATCTCACCATTTCTTTTCACCCTTGCCATCGACTGGCTGATGATAGAAACCACCAAAAATGGAAACAGAGGAATCAGATGGACACTTACCTCGATCTTGGAAGACCTGGACTATGCAGATGACATTGGACTGCTGTCTAACAGGCACAAGGACATGCAAGAAAAGATGGACAAACTCACAAGAACAGCACCACAGATTGGGTTAAAGCTCAACACAGCAAAAACCAAACTGATGAGGATCAACAACAAGACAGATAACCCCATCACCATAAACAACATAAACAACAGTGAGGCTTTGGAAGACGTTCAGGACTTTGCATACCTGGGAAGCAAAATCACAACAGATGGAGACTCTGCAAAAGATGCCACAGCTAGAATCAGAAAGGCAAGTCAGACCTTCGCTATGCTGAAGCCCATCTGGAAATCCAAGCAACTGAGATTGGAAACAAAACTGAGACTGTACAATAGTAATGTTCTCAGTGTACTTCTCTACGGCTCCGAGTGCTGGAAACTGACAGCCAAGCTAGCACACAAGCTTGAGACCTTCCAAAACAAGTGTCTACGGAAGATCCTAGGAGTATTTTGGCCCAACACCATCACTAATGAAGAGCTGCACCGCAAAACAGATGCAACAGCCTTGGCCACACAGATAAAGAAGAGACGATGGAGATGGCTTGGACACGTGTGCCGAATGTCACCTGGCGCACTGCCCAAGACAGCCTTACGCTGGACAGCAGATGGAAAAAAGAAAAAGGAGACGTGGTCGCCCAAAAGAAACATGGAGACGTACAGTGGTGAAGGAGATGAAAGAATGCGGCCTGACATGGAATAACATCACCAAATGGGCTGCAGACCGACAGCAGTGGCGCTCTCTTGTCGATGCCTTATGTGCCACCGGGCACGAAGAGGAATAAGTAAGTAAGTAAGTTTACAAAAAGAGAGATGTTAGTGCAACGTGGCCCGGTGTTTTCTGAGCAAATTATGTTTACTGATGTATAACGTTTTCGTTTACAATGCCAATTTAAACTATAAAATGTAAATATAGAGGTGAACAAAGGAATGGTACAGTTGAGGTATATAGCCATATATATATATATATATATATATATATATATATATATATATATATATATATATATATATATATATATATATATATATATATATATATCAGTGGATTATATTAGAGACTGAAGGAAGTGACATTGTAGAACCAATCGTGAATGGGTGTGTATTATATATATATATATATATATATATATATATATATATATATATATATATATATATATATATATATATATATATATATATATATATATATATATATATATACATATGACGAGACAACATAATGTTTATACGTAGAAATACTGCCAATTAAATACATTAACTTATTCGCACCATAAACCACTAAGACGGACTTATACTGGCATCGCAGGGTATTACATACAGATGCCCTGAAAAGGACAATTTGTCTCTAGTACACACGCATCAGTAACAAAATGTAGGAAAAAATTTTTGAAGCTGGCTATACTTGCGTGTGTTTAAACGCAAGGAGCATAGTAATAAAGAAAAATGTATTAAACATTATGGAATAATATATTGACCCTCATATAATTGGCATAATCGAATTATGGGCCAACATAGCAGATGCTGGATTAAGACTGACAGGATACATACTGATTAGGAGAAATCGAACAGGAAGAATATGAGTGGGAGTTATTGGATATATTAAATACTATTTTCAGGCTTACGAAATAAGATTAGAAAGGGAAGAAGGTTGCAATGATTCTGTTTGGTGTAATATAGTTACAAGAAATTCAACACTAACTATTCGATTAGTTTATCGAAGTACAAACATAAATGAAGAGGACAACACAAAAATAGAAAAGGCTATGAAGGAAGTGAATAAAGGGAATGTATTATAATGGGAAATTGTAAATCTTTGGAGAGTGCAGTGGGTGAGAACCAAAAATGTATATTTTTAATACAGGATACTTTCCTTACTCAACACGTGATAAAACGAACCAAAGGAGAGAATGTGTATATGAATATTGTTTTGTCTTCACAAAATGAATTAGTGGACAATGTACTTTTTAAACATTGCGTAACAGTGATGATAATCAAATACATTTTGACAACCTACGAAACTACATTGGAAATATAATGACACACAGCTTTTTAACAGCGGAAGGCCTAAATGGATACTTCAGTTAAGTGTTTACCAAAGAGGATGTTAATTCAGTACCAGTTACAGACACTAAAGTTCATGAGTTTAAATCGGACTATTTATTTTAAATCCAGAAATGGTGGCTAATAATTTAGAGACAACGAAGGATAATAAATGAACTGGTGTGGATGGAATTCCAATAAAACTATTGATGCAAACAGTAGAACACATTAGTATACTACGCTCAAGAGTGTCCAACTGTAACACAACGGTGTTCAACATTAAAAGAGGGAGTGGTTTCATTCTTTTGGATGGAAGAAAGGAATTAAAATACTAATGGGCGATTTTTTCTGTCTGACCTAACCATGAAAATACCACCTAGAACACCCTCACTTCTCCTCATATATTTCCTATACATATACAAATGCAACATGTTCAACACAGTACATTTAGTTTCTCAAAACGATAAACAAAATAATTAAATCAAAACATCGCCATCTCATACGGCGCCTACGCGTAGTATCAAGGCTACTGTAAAGTCGATGTATATAACAAGGCTTTGTTAAATTTCACTGAAACTCCGTGCGGCGGCGCTGCTTTTACACTGATTATTAATTGTTATTTATTATTGTACTAATTTATTTAACTCATTAGTTTAATAAATTATGTATTTTAGGCACATGTGCGCTGTACAAATATGTGTATTCTTATGTTATGTATGTACTGCAACTAGTAAAATGTTATAAGTTGAAGTAAATGAAATAAATGGTGATGATTACATTTATTAATATTATGTGATATCTGGGTGTGATGCTGTTTTAACAATCTATTTTTTATGTGTGAAATATCTACATGCCCAATAAAAACACGCTACTTTTCCTGAAAATGCGTTATATGCTACAATCTTCGCGCATGTGTCTTATTTTGTATTTAACTTCTTACTGCTTATGGGAGGTGGCAACCGCTGATCTCTAGATAAATAACTGGTATCAACAGATACATACTATAATAACTAATTTTGCGACAAAGTAATAATAATATTTTTATTGAAGTAATTTCTATTACATTTGGCATTAAATTATGCGTTAATACTGGTGCCAACGTAATTACTGTATTTAAGAAAGTTAATTGGTATTAAAATAGCACCGTAAATCTGGATAAAGTCCATTCAGAGATACATAAAATACATATATATAAAATACATTGTTGGTCGAAGCAGCTGTGACAATTTTTCGAGAAAGTTTTACTGTAATACTGCTATTATATTATTCGTTTACATACGTGTGTTGTGCCACAATATTGTGTATACCCTTGCCGAGAAACACGCTGCACAGTATCTGCTTCGACGGTGGGTAAACTTGTGGGTTCTGTGTCAATCAGTGGAATGCTAGACTGGATCCACTGTTAGTGTATTTTGGATGGGCGGGAGCATTAGGGGCCTGTTTGCTTTTGCCGCAAGCGGCCATATGTGACATTGATTTACCACGATCGGTAGATTGTCTCTTTTTGCAAATTGGGGGCAATGACTTAAACAGTGCCACATGCGTACCAACCCAGGTTGCCAGAGACGTTGCCAGTGGTTCCATTAATCTAGGAGGGTCGCTAAGGTGGGCATATGTTAGGCAAAGTCAATCGCCATACAATTTTGTTGTATCTGGGTTTTGCTGTTGAATTGGCGAAGGACCCGCTCGTCAAAAACGTGCGCATTTTCATGAAACGTGAAACCTTAAAAAGTGCAATAAACATAGCAATAAACACATATTTCATGTGGGTATGCATTATATATATATATATATATATATATATATATATATATATATATATATATATATATATATATCACTCAAATTACCTGACAATAAACATGTAAAAGTGTGAAATTATTAACTTTTTGTCAGAACGCATGTGTTTCTGACATCTCACCGAAAACAGGATGTTTTGTGAACGAGAATACAAAGCGGGAATCTCGTTGGTCAATATAAGGTATATCCCTCTGTCGGCGGAGAAAAAAGGCAGCAATACGACTCACCATCCGTTGGCGGGGGTTTCTTTCTGTCGGCGTAGGGGCAGGTTGTAGTTGAAAGAGACCATACCTACTGTGCCAGCCAGCTCAGCATACATGGGTGACTTTGTCGTTGAACCCCAATTTAGGGTTTTATTTGGGCTGTGGCCATCTTTTCATGTGAATCGTAACCTAATCCACTACAGTATTCGGTATTGACTATTGTCAGTATTGATTCTCCTATTGCTCTGGGTTTGGTCAATAGGCGTTCAGCTCTTTAGCGTTGCTGATGTCCCACTCAGCAAGCAGATTGGGCCTTAGGGGGATTGCTTATACCCCGCTTTTGTGTGGTGTGAATTTTCAAATAGTCTAACAGGTACTGTGTTTGTGCAGTCTTAATTAATTAAGTACCGTTTTTCCTTGTAAATTGTTATGCTGTAACATTATATAACAGCACATCTACTTGACGACTTTATATTCGTCGGCCCAGCATATAACGCAGTCTGCATGGATGCATTATTGTCGTTTGAACTGTTATCACAGCTCTTGGGAATACATTTAAATAGGGACAAACGCTGTATGCCATATACTTGTTAAATAATGTATGACAATGAAGTTGTTACTGATAAGATGAAGCTACGGTTGACTGCTGACAAAATTGCTAAAGCTACGATATTTGGTAAATCCCATGATTAACAGACGCAAGGTAACTTCACGTGAATTACAGTCTTTTAATGGGCTCCTCAGTTTTGGTTTTTGTCGTACCATGTAATCGCGCACTTTTAAGACGGTTGATCAATCTCACCATAGGAATACATCGTCTACTTCATTATGTGACACTCAGTCACGAAGCCCCTGCTGACTTACATGCATGACAGCTGTTCCTGCATACATTTAATGACAATAATATGTTTTTAGATGAGAAATGTATATCTTCGTCAGTAATTAAATTGTGTTCCGATGTTTCCAGTGAATTTGGCTTTGTAGCAGTATTTGGCATGTAAATGGCATAGACCATTTTCATCTGCGGATATAACTGTTCTTCAACTGTATCCTCTAGTTCTTGTTATAGAGTTGTTCGGCCAGTGTTTGTCAAATCACTGTATTATATTTAAGATTTACAATACAGGTGTGGTTGGCATAGCCAACGTAACCACTTCCAAGATTAGTGGCTTCATAAGACTGGTACGACAGCTAGTGCTTGCATGTTTGAAATACAACATTGTATTTATATGTAAACACGTACCAGGTTACCGAAAACGTAATCGCTGATCGACTTTCGCGATTTCAATTAGTCGAGGCGAGATAGTCAGCTCCATGGCTGGACGTGACCGCTGCCATCATACCAGCCCACCTGACATCGCACGTGCTAATTCCTTAGAACGTCAATTGGGTCAAGTGACACTCGCGCCTACCTCGCGAGCTACATCGCCGCTGCTTCCAAATGCTGATGGTCTACCTTACATTCCGTTGCAATGGGAAAAAATACTTCCCTTTTCACATAAACATTTGGCAAGCTTCATCACACATTTGCGTTCTTCATGCTATTCATCTGCAACAATAGTTTCTACGGTGTAGAATATAATTCAGTCACATCGTTGTTAGGTTGGCTGGTCCAGCTACCAACTTCTACATTAAGAAACTACTAATAGCAGTTCCGAATAGGCCAGTTTAATTGGTTTCTCGTCGACTTATTGATATTTCCATTCTGACTCACCTTGTCCTCGCTACTAAGGCAGTTACAGCGGATGCCTATATGCAGCGAGCTGTTCTTACTGGCATTCCAGGTTTTCCTTCGTATCGGCGAAATTACAATTCGTCCAAGTGTGTCACCGGAATACCTTATACATTACAGTGATGTCGACTCTGTTTCAGGACATAACGGAAAGGCTAACCGAAATTTGCGGTTTGCTATCACGCAGTTAAAAAACACATGCTCCAGACGTGGTCTATTATTTGTGTTTGCTGATCAAAGTACGTCATGTGCCTAGGTCCTGTTTCTCAAAGCAACTATCCGATTGCTTGGTAGACGCGAGTTACAATCTTGCACTTTACAAATGCGACTCATTTCGCTGTTGCGCGGCCACTTGCAATTAATTTTTTTACTGACCTCCAAATTCCACACATGGGCAGATGGAAAGTTGCGGCATTTCGCCAGTATATTTGCATACCTATGATGTAATGCAATGTCTCCATTAATGTGTAATGAACTTCGACCACTTCATAATACTGGTCTTTGTCCTGTCATTCCTGTCTGCTCAGCCGGAACTGAGTGCTGGGGTGACAGGACGAATAATGATGCTTTCAGCCGGTTTCAGCATCAAAGTAGTCAATCAGTGACATTTTCATTACTGCATAGCAATAGTCTGCGTCTATTTATCCTGTACTTCCTATCTGCTCAGCCGGGGCTGAAGGCTGGGGTGATAGAATGTATATGGATGCTCTTACTTATATGTTAGTTACTGGTTAATAATTTAGCTAGTTCATAACACTGTCCTAGTATATTTATACTGTGTGTGTGTGTGTGTGTGTGTGTGTGTGTGTGTGTGTGTGTGTGT
>BSQZ01000013.1:4099781-4104781 GCA_033239005.1 Lamellibrachia satsuma | reverse complement strand
ACATACAGACAGACATACATACAGAGACAGGAAGAGAGAGGGAGAGAGAGAGAGAGAGAGAGACAGACAGACAGACAGACAGAGACAGAGAGACAGAGAGACAGAGCCAGGGAGACAGAGATCCGTTTCCGAGGATTATATCAATTAAATAAAAAGACCACATGCTAGAAAGCAGGCAGACTAACCAGGGATAACTAAGTGGGGAAATGCGACAGTTGCGGGAAAAAGTCTCCACACATAAATAAATGTGCAGCCAGACGGAAGATCTGCCACGAGTGTGAAAGGTAAATCACCGGTGACTATCACAATCGACGATTCCATTACTCATCAAGAAACCAAGGAAAGGAAGAAACCAACACGATGAACATTCTTGGGAAATTCAACGGGGATATCTAAGGAAATCAGATGGCAATCATGAGCACAGTGTATGTGACTAGCGAGGAAAAAGGTAATATCTTAAACTATAAGAAAGCTTTGTAACTTGGGTGTGTCACCGAAATCTGCGAAGTAAACGAAGTATGTGAAACACCACCAGTGAAAACAACAGATCTTTACTCGAAACTTTGTGAAGAGTATAACGACATATTTCAAGACATTGAGAAATTGAAATATGTACATAATAAGCTTCACATCGACGAGACTGTTCAGTTAGTTCAGACATCATTTTTGAACTGAATAGTTCATCGTACTTCACAAACCTCGACTTGAACAAAGAATGCCATCAAGCGTCGGACTGAGCTTAGCTGCCGAATAATTCCGAAATGGTATCCAAACAGCGCTACAAGGAATTCAGAAAACAATCAACATCAGCGACGATATACGGGAGCATGGTTGCACTCAGGCTGAACACGATGATAACTGAATACTGAATATATGAATACCTGACTTCAACAATAGCCCAACACCACCGACTATATTTTTTGTTGGAGGGAAAAATCTATTTCATCTAAGGATCCAATGTCGAAGTGACACCATGTCCTCCGTGGTTGTTACCGATAATACTGTGCATACTGTGACCATTTTTCAGTTATGTAAGTGTCACAGTTTAGAGCTTGGTTGAGGTTAAAGATCACGGAATTGGGCTATTGTTGAAGTAAGATACTTTGTAGGCACCGATGTACACGCAGGCACGCGCGCATACACACACACACACACGCACGCACGCACGCACACACACACACACACACGCACGCACACACACAAAGCATCATTATAATATATTTTTGTCTAGCAAGCGATAGTAAAATATCCGATTACGAGTGAACATATATTTATTACTTCAGAACACGAATTTGATATTCAAACAAATATAACTGGTGAAACCGAAGCACAAAAACAGCAGAAGTACTTGGTGTCAAGAAGCACATAACTACAGTGTCGATATCGACAGGTCAGATAAGCGAGTCACAAGCCTGGCGACGGTGATGAGAAAGTTACTAATCATCGTGCTCCTCCTCCTCATCATCAGCTCCTCTGTGTTGTTCGGGAATGTTGTTGATGTAAATAATGGTGGGCTGACTGAGATACTTTGAGAGCGACTTCACATCGTCAAGTTTAGCTTTCTTTGCTGCTACCACACTTGTGTAGTATGGTGCTGTTGAGAAGGTTGGTACAGCATTTGGCTTCAAGAGTGGGAATGGTGACTCGATTGTGGCAGACATTAATTTTGACGCATACAAAGTTAGTTCGTTACATATATTGAAGCGGAATCGCTTATAATCACCAACTTTGAACTTTTCTTTCTTTTTAGTAACCGTTTTTTAAGCATGTCAAAGTGACCTTTGTATTCCTATATCATGCCACCCGTCACTGCAACCGTCGTGAACTTTGTAGCGATCATTGCAGGCCAATATGTAAAAATTTCCTCTCTATCACTGCAAACTCGCGATCGCATGGCAAGAAGGAATGTCCGCGTATGGAAGCCGATGCATAGAAACCGATTTAGGTAGACAAGTGTGAACAGATATCATATCATAGTGTGGTTGTGGTTATGTCCCCTGCACCCTTCGCTGAATAGATCTAAATGTTTAACAATCTGAGGCACCTATATCTGGATAAAGTGACTGAGACAAGATATCACTTCTCTGCAGCCTCTCCTGGCTGTTGGCTCTGGCCACGTATACATGACTGTGAATGTGTCTCATGTGTCGCCATCTAGAGGATTTCGCAGTCTGATTTCAGTAACTTATGATATTCCTTTAGCTAACGCAGGGCCTATGTTTGTGAAATAATCATTAAACTTATCAGCAATCAGCTTTTGTCTTGAATAATTTTGTCATCAACTAGGAATTATCTATGACATAAAGATACAGTGTTTTGCCTATAATGTCCTTCAGCATTTGCCACGGTTGTTTTGTAAATTACCTCTATGTTTGTGAAATTTCTTATGATAATGGTACCTTTCAGCAATGCTAATAAGTGTATTTAATTTATTTATAGATATATAGTTTTAATTGGTTTCATAAAATACTGTAGGTTTATTCAAATAATAATTGTATAATGAATTTATTTTATGGATTTTTTAAAACCATTTGGTAATCTAGGGTTTATATTTCTATCTTCTGTTTTGTTCTTAACAAGTGGAAATGCTTTATCATATGCCTCTGTTATTTTATTTAAGAACATCGTGTAGCTTTCTTCAGGATCCTGGCATGCATAAACATCACCCCAAAATATTTGATCCACAATACATCTGAAACTTGCAATGGTAACTAATTGCAATCAAATATTTTGGGGTGATGTTTATGCATGCCAGGATCCTGAAGAAAGCTACACGATGTTCTTAAATAAAATAACAGAGGCATATGATAAAGCATTTCCACTTGTTAAGAACAAAACAGAAGATAGAAATATAAACCCTAGATTACCAAATGGTTTTAAAAAATCCATAAAATAAATTCATTATACAATTATTATTTGAATAAACCTACAGTATTTTATGAAACCAATTAAAACTATATATCTATAAATAAATTAAATACACTTATTAGCATTGCTGAAAGGTACCATTATCATAAGAAATTTCACAAACATAGAGGTAATTTACAAAACAACCGTGGCAAATGCTGAAGGACATTATAGGCAAAACACTGTATCTTTATGTCATAGATAATTCCTAGTTGATGACAAAATTATTCAAGACAAAAGCTGATTGCTGATAAGTTTAATGATTATTTCACAAACATAGGCCCTGCGTTAGCTAAAGGAATATCATAAGTTACTGAAATCAGACTGCGAAATCCTCTAGATGGCGACACATGAGACACATTCACAGTCATGTATACGTGGCCAGAGCCAACAGCCAGGAGAGGCTGCAGAGAAGTGATATCTTGTCTCAGTCACTTTATCCAGATATAGGTGCCTCAGATTGTTAAACATTTAGATCTATTCAGCGAAGGGTGCAGGGGACATAACCACAACCACACTATGCTATGATATCTGTTCACACTTGTCTACCTAAATCGGTTTCGAAGCATCGACTTCCATCTGCCCATACGCGGACATTCCTTCTTACCAAGCGATCGCGAGTTTGCAGTGATAGAGAGGAAATGTTTACATATTGGCCTGCAATGATCGCTACAAAGTTCACGACGGTTGCAGTGACGGGTGGCATGATATAGGAATACAAAGGTCACTTTGACATGCTTAAAAAACGGTTACTAAAAAGAAAGAAAAGTTCAAAGTTGGTGATTATAAGCGATTCCGCTTCAATAGATGTAACGAACTAACTTTGTATGCGTCAAAATTAATGTCTGCCACAATCGAGTCACCATTCCCACTCTTGAAGCCAAATGCTGTACCAACCTTCTCAACAGCACCATACTACACAAGTGTGGTAGCAGCAAAGAAAGCTAAACTTGACGATGTGAAGTCGCTCTCAAAGTATCTCAGTCAGCCCACCATTATTTACATCAACAACATTCCCGAACAACACAGAGGAGCTGATGATGAGGAGGAGGAGCACGATGATTAGTAACTTTCTCATCACCGTCGCCAGGCTTGTGACTCGCTTATCTGACCTGTCGATATCGACACTGTAGTTATGTGCTTCTTGACACCAAGTACTTCTGCTGTTTTTGTGCTTCGGTTTCACCAGTTATATTTGTTTGAATATCAAATTCGTGTTCTGAAGTAATAAATATATGTTCACTCGTAATCGGATATTTTACTATCGCTTGCTAGACAAAAATATATTATAATGATGCTTTGTGTGTGTGCGTGCGTGTGTGTGTGTGTGTGTGTATGCGCGCGTGCCTGCGTGTACATCGGTGCCTACAAAGTATCTTACTTCAACAATAGCCCAATTCCGTGATCTTTAACCTCAACCAAGCTCTAAACTGTGACACTTACATAACTGAAAAATGGTCACAGTATGCACAGTATTATCGGTAACAACCACGGAGGACATGGTGTCACTTCGACATTGGATCCTTAGATGAAATTGTTTTTTCCCTCCAACAAAAAATATAGTCGGTGGTGTTGGGCTATTGTTGAAATCAGGTATTCATATATTCAGTATTCAGTTATCATCGTGTTCAGCCTGAGTGCAACCATGCTCCCGTATATCGTCGCTGATGTTGATTGTTTTCTGAATTCCTTGTAGCGCTGTTTGGATACCATTTCGGAATTATTCGGCAGCTAAGCTCAGTCCGACGCTTGATGGCATTCTTTGTTCAAGTCGAGGTTTGTGAAGTACGATGAACTATTCAGTTCAAAAATGATGTCTGAACTAACTGAACAGTCTCGTCGATGTGAAGCTTATTATGTACATATTTCAATTTCTCAATGTCTTGAAATATGTCGTTATACTCTTCACAAAGTTTCGAGTAAAGATCTGTTGTTTTCACTGGTGGTGTTTCACATACTTCGTTTACTTCGCAGATTTCGGTGACACACCCAAGTTACAAAGCTTTCTTATAGTTTAAGATATTACCTTTTTCCTCGCTAGTCACATACACTGTGCTCATGATTGCCATCTGATTTCCTTAGATATCCCCGTT
>BSQZ01000013.1:4054781-4094781 GCA_033239005.1 Lamellibrachia satsuma | reverse complement strand
GCATAACAATTTACAAGGAAAAACGGTACTTAATTAATTAAGACTGCACAAACACAGTACCTGTTAGACTATTTGAAAATTCACACCACACAAAAGCGGGGTATAAGCAATCCCCCTAAGGCCCAATCTGCTTGCTGAGTGGGACATCAGCAACGCTAAAGAGCTGAACGCCTATTGACCAAACCCAGAGCAATAGGAGAATCAATACTGACAATAGTCAATACCGAATACTGTAGTGGATTAGGTTACGATTCACATGAAAAGATGGCCACAGCCCAAATAAAACCCTAAATTGGGGTTCAACGACAAAGTCACCCATGTATGCTGAGCTGGCTGGCACAGTAGGTATGGTCTCTTTCAACTACAACCTGCCCCTACGCCGACAGAAAGAAACCCCCCCCCGCCAACGGATGGTGAGTCGTATTGCTGCCTTTTTTTCTCCGCCGACAGAGGGATATACCTTATATTGACCAACGAGATTCCCGCTTTGTATTCTCGTTCACAAAACATCCCGTTTTCGGTGAGATGTCAGAAACACATGCGTTCTGACAAAAAGTTAATAATTTCACACTTTTACATGTTTATTGTCAGGTAATTTGAGTGATATATATATATATATATATATATATATATATATATATATATATATATATATAATGCATACCCACATGAAATATGTGTTTATTGCTATGTTTATTGCACTTTTTAAGGTTTCACGTTTCATGAAAATGCGCACGTTTTTGACGAGCGGGTCCTTCGCCAATTCAACAGCAAAACCCAGATACAACAAAATTGTATGGCGATTGACTTTGCCTAACATATGCCCACCTTAGCGACCCCTCCTAGATTAATGGAACCACTGGCAACGTCTCTGGCAACCTGGGTTGGTACGCATGTGGCACTGTTTAAGTCATTGCCCCCAATTTGCAAAAAGAGACAATCTACCGATCGTGGTAAATCAATGTCACATATGGCCGCTTGCGGCAAAAGCAAACAGGCCCCTAATGCTCCCGCCCATCCAAAATACACTAACAGTGGATCCAGTCTAGCATTCCACTGATTGACACAGAACCCACAAGTTTACCCACCGTCGAAGCAGATACTGTGCAGCGTGTTTCTCGGCAAGGGTATACACAATATTGTGGCACAACACACGTATGTAAACGAATAATATAATAGCAGTATTACAGTAAAAACTTTCTCGAAAAATTGTCACAGCTGCTTCGACCAACAATGTATTTTATATATATGTATTTTATGTATCTCTGAATGGACTTTATCCAGATTTACGGTGCTATTTTAATACCAATTAACTTTCTTAAATACAGTAATTACGTTGGCACCAGTATTAACGCATAATTTAATGCCAAATGTAATAGAAATTACTTCAATAAAAATATTATTATTACTTTGTCGCAAAATTAGTTATTATAGTATGTATCTGTTGATACCAGTTATTTATCTAGAGATCAGCGGTTGCCACCTCCCATAAGCAGTAAGAAGTTAAATACAAAATAAGACACATGCGCGAAGATTGTAGCATATAACGCATTTTTCAGGAAAAGTAGCGTGTTTTTATTGGGCATGTAGATATTTCACACATAAAAAATAGATTGTTAAAACAGCATCACACCCAGATATCACATAATATTAATAAATGTAATCATCACCATTTATTTCATTTACTTCAACTTATAACATTTTACTAGTTGCAGTACATACATAACATAAGAATACACATATTTGTACAGCGCACATGTGCCTAAAATACATAATTTATTAAACTAATGAGTTAAATAAATTAGTACAATAATAAATAACAATTAATAATCAGTGTAAAAGCAGCGCCGCCGCACGGAGTTTCAGTGAAATTTAACAAAGCCTTGTTATATACATCGACTTTACAGTAGCCTTGATACTACGCGTAGGCGCCGTATGAGATGGCGATGTTTTGATTTAATTATTTTGTTTATCGTTTTGAGAAACTAAATGTACTGTGTTGAACATGTTGCATTTGTATATGTATAGGAAATATATGAGGAGAAGTGAGGGTGTTCTAGGTGGTATTTTCATGGTTAGGTCAGACAGAAAAAAATCGCCCATTAGTATTTTAATTCCTTTCTTCCATCCAAAAGAATGAAACCACTCCCTCTTTTAATGTTGAACACCGTTGTGTTACAGTTGGACACTCTTGAGCGTAGTATACTAATGTGTTCTACTGTTTGCATCAATAGTTTTATTGGAATTCCATCCACACCAGTTCATTTATTATCCTTCGTTGTCTCTAAATTATTAGCCACCATTTCTGGATTTAAAATAAATAGTCCGATTTAAACTCATGAACTTTAGTGTCTGTAACTGGTACTGAATTAACATCCTCTTTGGTAAACACTTAACTGAAGTATCCATTTAGGCCTTCCGCTGTTAAAAAGCTGTGTGTCATTATATTTCCAATGTAGTTTCGTAGGTTGTCAAAATGTATTTGATTATCATCACTGTTACGCAATGTTTAAAAAGTACATTGTCCACTAATTCATTTTGTGAAGACAAAACAATATTCATATACACATTCTCTCCTTTGGTTCGTTTTATCACGTGTTGAGTAAGGAAAGTATCCTGTATTAAAAATATACATTTTTGGTTCTCACCCACTGCACTCTCCAAAGATTTACAATTTCCCATTATAATACATTCCCTTTATTCACTTCCTTCATAGCCTTTTCTATTTTTGTGTTGTCCTCTTCATTTATGTTTGTACTTCGATAAACTAATCGAATAGTTAGTGTTGAATTTCTTGTAACTATATTACACCAAACAGAATCATTGCAACCTTCTTCCCTTTCTAATCTTATTTCGTAAGCCTGAAAATAGTATTTAATATATCCAATAACTCCCACTCATATTCTTCCTGTTCGATTTCTCCTAATCAGTATGTATCCTGTCAGTCTTAATCCAGCATCTGCTATGTTGGCCCATAATTCGATTATGCCAATTATATGAGGGTCAATATATTATTCCATAATGTTTAATACATTTTTCTTTATTACTATGCTCCTTGCGTTTAAACACACGCAAGTATAGCCAGCTTCAAAAATTTTTTCCTACATTTTGTTACTGATGCGTGTGTACTAGAGACAAATTGTCCTTTTCAGGGCATCTGTATGTAATACCCTGCGATGCCAGTATAAGTCCGTCTTAGTGGTTTATGGTGCGAATAAGTTAATGTATTTAATTGGCAGTATTTCTACGTATAAACATTATGTTGTCTCGTCATATGTATATATATATATATATATATATATATATATATATATATATATATATATATATATATATATATATATATATATATATATATATATATATATATATATATATATATATATATATATATATATATATATATAATACACACCCATTCACGATTGGTTCTACAATGTCACTTCCTTCAGTCTCTAATATAATCCACTGTATATATATATATATATATATATATATATATATATATATATATATATATATATATATATATATATATATATATATATATATATATATATATATATATATATATATGGCTATATACCTCAACTGTACCATTCCTTTGTTCACCTCTATATTTACATTTTATAGTTTAAATTGGCATTGTAAACGAAAACGTTATACATCAGTAAACATAATTTGCTCAGAAAACACCGGGCCACGTTGCACTAACATTCTCTCTTTTTTGTAAACTTACTTACTTACTTATTCCTCTTCGTGCCCGGTGGCACATAAGGCATCGACAAGAGAGCGCCACTGCTGTCGGTCTGCAGCCCATTTGGTGATGTTATTCCATGTCAGGCCGCATTCTTTCATCTCCTTCACCACTGTACGTCTCCATGTTTCTTTTGGGCGACCACGTCTCCTTTTTCTTTTTCCATCTGCTGTCCAGCGTAAGGCTGTCTTGGGCAGTGCGCCAGGTGACATTCGGCACACGTGTCCAAGCCATCTCCATCGTCTCTTCTTTATCTGTGTGGCCAAGGCTGTTGCATCTGTTTTGCGGTGCAGCTCTTCATTAGTGATGGTGTTGGGCCAAAATACTCCTAGGATCTTCCGTAGACACTTGTTTTGGAAGGTCTCAAGCTTGTGTGCTAGCTTGGCTGTCAGTTTCCAGCACTCGGAGCCGTAGAGAAGTACACTGAGAACATTACTATTGTACAGTCTCAGTTTTGTTTCCAATCTCAGTTGCTTGGATTTCCAGATGGGCTTCAGCATAGCGAAGGTCTGACTTGCCTTTCTGATTCTAGCTGTGGCATCTTTTGCAGAGTCTCCATCTGTTGTGATTTTGCTTCCCAGGTATGCAAAGTCCTGAACGTCTTCCAAAGCCTCACTGTTGTTTATGTTGTTTATGGTGATGGGGTTATCTGTCTTGTTGTTGATCCTCATCAGTTTGGTTTTTGCTGTGTTGAGCTTTAACCCAATCTGTGGTGCTGTTCTTGTGAGTTTGTCCATCTTTTCTTGCATGTCCTTGTGCCTGTTAGACAGCAGTCCAATGTCATCTGCATAGTCCAGGTCTTCCAAGATCGAGGTAAGTGTCCATCTGATTCCTCTGTTTCCATTTTTGGTGGTTTCTATCATCAGCCAGTCGATGGCAAGGGTGAAAAGAAATGGTGAGATAATGCATACCTGTTTTACTCCAGATTTTACGCTAAAGCTGTCTGACATGTGAATGTTACAGGCGACTTGACACTGGACATCTGTGTAAAGTATCTTGATCACATTTACCATCTTCTGTGGGATCCCGTAGTGACGTAATATTCTCCACAGGGATTCTCTGTGAAGGCTGTCAAAGGCCTTTTCAAAGTCAATGAAGGCAATGTAGATCGTACTGTTCCATTCCGTGCTTTGTTCCAAAATCTGCCGTAGCGTGAAAATGTGGTCGATGCATGACTTTCCTCTTCTGAAACCGGCTTGTTCCTGGCGGAGGATTGTATCTGTAGCTGCTGATATTCTCTTCAGGATTATGCGGCTGAAAATCTTGCATGTCATTGATAACAAGGTTATGCCCCGCCAGTTGTTACAGTTCCCCAAGTCGTCCTTCTTTGGTAGCTTGATAATTGTGCCTGTCTTCCAATCAGCTGGTGTGTTTTCTTCATCCCATATTCTCTGGAAGATCTGGCAGAGGATTCTGGGTGTTTCTTGTTCATCTGCTTTCAGCATTTCTGCGCAGACGCTGTCGCTTCCTGGTGCTTTTCCATTCTTCTGGGCTTTAATGGCTTCTCTGACTTCTGCTTCAGTGATTTGGTCGAGGTTGATTTCAAGGTCATCTGCTGCCTCCGGGATGTCTGCAAGTCTGGGTGGATCTGCACGATTGAGAACCTGTTGGAAATGCTCCTTCCATCTCTCTATCTTCTCTTTCTCGACTGTGATTATCTTTCCATCTGCATTTTTCAGTGGGAGATTCTGGTTTGGACCTGTATCTCCTTTCAGCTTCTTGGTTATTTGGTAGAGTGACTTCATATCCTTTCTTCTTGCTGCTGCTTCTGCGTCTTCTGCGAGGTTTTCAATGCAAGTTCGTTTGTCTACTCTGGTACTCCGTTTTACTTCTTTGTCTTTTTGTGAGTATTCTCTCGAAAGTCTTTCTTTGAGTCTTGGGGACTTTGTGGTGACCAGCTTTTTCTTTATTCCTTTCCTTTGGTCTATTTTGTCCCAAGTTGATGTGGAAATCCACTGCTCTTTCTTTGCTCTTCTGTAGCCTAGCACTGCTTTCCCTGCTAGCTCCATGGCCATGTTGAAACTGTGTATAGTCATCTCTGTTTCCTCCTGCAGAATATCAAAACTGTTCTTCAGAGCAATTGTGAACTGTTGCTTGGTTTCTGGTCTCTTTTTTGTAAAGCTTGAACAATTATCTTTCCCTTCTCGTTGTCACAGTTCACTCAGCTGTCGAAATGAGTATCTGACAACAGCCATTGGTAGATATCTGAAGTGCAATTGTCAGTCTTAGCGCAGTAATTACAAATGATATTCCCAGAGAAGTCGAAATGATGTTGGAATAATCAGATCTGCCATTGGGTGAAATGATTGTTCATACGGAATGCACACGTCGCTATTTAAAACATACCTATTTATTTTGTTGTATGTGCGATGTCACACGTAGACACCACAGTGGACACCACGCCGTCGAGAAGCATTAAGCGTGTTAAGGAGAACGGCGTTCCTACATTATTCCACAACCTCCTGTCAGGAATTCCGTTGCAGTGGCAGCAAGTTACAGTTTGCAAGGTCCGCCAGCAAGATTCGTTAGCAAGGTCCGCCAGCAAGGTCCGTCAGCAAAGTCCGCCAGCAATGTTCGGCCGCAGGTTCCGTCGACGTGGCCCAGAGGGTCTTAGACAGTTGTGTCTTCTTTGATGAGTTTTCAATAGATGTGCAGTCCGCTAACTTTCACAACACGGCGAATCAGTATTTTCCGAACGCATGAATATGTAATTACCATTCGGATAAAATCACGAAAACCGAGTTTTAGCTTACCGTATATGGTGTATGCGCTAGCGCAATGTCCAGGATATGGGAACTAGAGGCTGGCTTGGTTATATTAAATCTTACAAACGAAGAATGATGTGTATCTAACTTGAATAGAGGCCGGTTCTTGTAGCCATGACGCATTACTCTTCAAAACCGAACGTGTCAGACAAGCAACATCGATATACAAGATTGACAGATATATATATATATATATATATATATATATATATATATATATATATATATATATATATATATATATATATATATATATATATATATATATATAGAGAGAGAGAGAGAGAGAGAGAGAGAGAGAGAGAGAGAGAGACACAGAAAGATATAGAAAGAAACATTGAGATAGGGAGGGAGGGAGGGAGGGAGGAAGGGAGGAAGGGAGGGTGGGAGGTAGATAAAGAGAGAGAGGCACACACACATAAATAGAGAGAGATAGGGAGAGCAGAGATAAAGAGAGCGAGAGGGGAAGGGGGGCAAGGGATAGGTAGAAAGAAGAGGCTTGACAAAATGAACGCTTCCTAAAGATGAAATGTCACCTTAAATCGACCAAATAGGGCAGGATACGTTCCGGTTTGTTCAGGAAAGTATTGTCGACATTAATTTTCAATACATGTACCTCTACTGTTCATCATGTGCGTATATATACATGTTTTTTGTTTTTTTTACCTGTATGTATTTATAATATTGTGGGCTCTTGCCTGAAATAAAAAAAAAATGTCTTAGACATGCAATTGTTGTAACTTGATTTAATAATTACCTGAATCCAGATTTTCGAGCATTCTTTGTATAACCTACTCATATGTATTCCAGCATAGATCGTAGAAATCCGGTGGCGGTTTGCGGTGTCCGTCAGAGACACGCCAGCCAGTTTGTATGTCTGCCTCAATGGCTTCCACCCGGAGCAGGGGCTCTTGGACACTTTTCAAGCAAAAACATTTTCACGCCCATATACACAGATACACTACATGGGGGGTCCAATTTACGTCCGTAAATAACCAGTCGTTCTGAGGACTTTGAACACCCACAGTGACGTAAAACAATAATTTTAAATCGTGAAATTATCGCGATAAAGAAAATAAATATGAGCACGAGAAATAGCTACGAGACGGCAATTTCAGCATATATTGGACGAGGCCGGTGACAAAAAACAGCAAGGCGGCCCTCCTCGCTAAACGCATTCCAGGGGAAACACTGGCTGGCTTTGTTTAATATTGTATTCACAATTACCGCAGTCAAATGTAAACAATAGTTCCAACATCATCACACGCGCCATTTCATGTGCAATGGTGAAGAAGGGTATAGTATATGTATGTACTCATATTTGAACACGCATACCTTGCGAACACAAACTTATTGTATGTCGCTAAGCCATTCTTGCTTCGATGAATAATTAGCATTTCAATCGCAGTCTACGATACTAATACCGGAACAAAGTGACGCCCTTTCCCATCAAGGTAGGCCAACTTGAATTGTCCACCCATATACCTCTCGTCAACGTCTGCAGCCTGAAAGTGTGTCATATATTTTAAATGGCTATATTATACTTATTGTTATACACCTCTACCGCTGTATAATAACATTATAATCAATGGGGCATTGAAACATGTTGTAGCAGGATTATGCAACTAGATATGAATACTAGTAATACGTAATGGTAATATATACATAATATGCCTCGTAATAGACAAAGAGCTGTACATTATTTCAATGTCCACCCCAGCAGTATCTTTGTCGCATTGTGATCACTAACGTCATCACTTCGTAATTCTCATTAGGATGTATGGGTTATCCTGGCCTATAAGTAGCATCACGGATGTTGCGTCTACTTCCGATATCTCTATGTCTCCGAGGTGGCTCCATTGCTTCAACTCACACTGTTGTCCAATGTTTGACTTATTGATCGGTATCGATGGTCTGGTTAACACACGCTCCAGGCTGTGAAAGTCACCGTCTATGGCCGCCACCTCCAGGCTGTGAAAGTCATCGTGTATGGCCGCCACCTCTAGGCTGTGAAAGTCATCGTCTATGGCCGCCACCTCCAGGCTGTGAAAGTCATCGTCTATGGCCGCCACTTCCAGGCTGTGAAAGTCACCGTCTATGGCCGCCACCTCCAGGCTGTGAAAGTCATCGTCTATGTCCGCCACCTCCAGGCTGTGAAAGTCACCGTCTATGGCCGCCACCTCCAGGCTGTGAAAGTCATCGTCTATGGCCGCCACCTCCAGGCTGTGAAAGTCACCGTCTATGGCCGCCACCTCCAGGCTGTGAAAGTCATCGTCTATGGTCGCCACCTCCAGGCTGTGAAAGTCACCGTCTATGGCCGCCACCTCCAGGCTGTGAAAGTCATCGTCTATGGCCGCCACCTCCAGGCTGTGAAAGTCACCGTCTATGGCCGCCACCTCCAGGCTGACGACACAACTGATCACCCTTCTGTCTTCCTTGTCGAGTGTGGTCAACGTTAGTTCCTGTTTTTTTCCGTCTAGCTGCAACTCCGATAGTCGATTGATCCGGTGTCCGGTTGATCCGGTGTCCATCAAGGCGTACGTCTCAGCATACCTCCACGAGTTGCTTGCTCTCACCCGGGCAGGTACTATGGGTAGGGCTACCCTGATTATGCCGGCACCAGTGGTATTACAGCTGACCGTCACGTCCTCCTCGGGTCGTTTGTCAAAGTTGTCGACACTTTGGCTCTGTTCGTTGCGCTGCATGACTGGGGCAGGATTATCTTCATGTACGAATTTCGTGTGTTTCCGTCCGCAACCCTGGACAGAGCAAGTACTTGTAATTTGCGGAGTAATGTCCAGTATGCAAACAATTAAAACACATCTTCTTGTCTCCTTTCATGTGGTGAGTAGATAAGCTGGCCGTACACCGGGTCATTGCTTTTTGCAGCCGCTTCTTCTAAAAAGGCTATTAGCTGCTCTATGTCTGGCGACACCTGGAACCTCTTTCTTGTCGACTACATTTCTCTTAGCCACCTGGCACGCAAGTACATTGGCAACCTTACGACACTATTGACCATTTCTCTCTGAGAGCTGATCTCGGAGATGGACCCCATTGCTTTAAGTGTTTCACCGAAATTTCTAATCTCGTCTGCAGATTCTCTTAAGTCATCACAGTCCTTAGGGGAAATTATCTGACCAACTGTCGCCCTCTTAGTCCGTACATCTACAACAGCGTACGTGTTGCCAGACATGTCATCTAACAGCTCCCTTGTCCTCTTATACCCTACATAAGGCCCCATTATGACACATGATTCAACCACCTTACTAGCCTCACCAACACACATTTGCATAAGCCTGGCTAGTTTGACACTGTCATCAACAGTCTCTTTGACGTTGCTATCGAACACCCAACCTCCAATACTTCAGGGGGTCGAGGTCAAAGTTCATCAGCTCTATATGAGGCATTTACATCACCTACAACATGTGTTGTTGTTGTCTGAACAGTTCAAACCCGGGATTGTCAAGTTCAAGTTGTTCGTCCGTGCATCGAGGCGGCTGCCTTGTAGACTCGTTCACATCCATTGGTGCCGCCTGTTGGAGTAAGTGCTGTTGACGTGCGACACACAGCAGCTCAAGTGGCGCCCTCATTCTGATAGATCTTGGAGCAGTTGACTTGTTTACGTCGCTTTGTTTCGCTTCATAGGCCTTCATAGACCTTCACCTCCGCTTCAACTATGGCAATGTCAGTTTCCACTTTCAGGAGCTCCCTGCGCTGTCGTAATGCTTGCTCCTCCCGTTCTAAACACTGTTCCTTCTTATGGGCCGCCACAGCCACTGCGAGTCCTGCTGCCCTGGCTCGTGCATGTGTAGGGGAAAGTCCCTAACGCGCACCCCCTCCTTAAAGCGCCCCATGCCTACCTAGCCGATTGAACCAGCATAAAGAACGGCAATACGGAATCCCCAGGCGAACTCTTCAAAGACACCATAAAGGCCAGGTAATGTTTACGTAATTTATAAAAACAGCTCTGAAAATTAGATTTTCATAATTCAGTAGTCATAATTATACTAATTATTACCAACGCAATAAAATGGGTTGCAACTCGGTCAATGTTTTATGCATTCGAATAATGTTACAAGAAATGAAAATAAACACCACGCATCTTAATTGCAATTGCCATGGTGTAGTACTACCCTATTACTGTGTTGTTTCAAACTTTATGAAAATGCTTGTGTGAAGTTATCCATGCAAATTCGGCTGTGTCGTACAGGTTCGAGCGCCAGGTCGGCAACTTCTAGGGAGATTTCGCCAGATTCTAGACACCGACATTGAAGATATTATCGCCAACCATGCATTGGACATGCAGCAAAGGTTCTACGGGTTAACAACTACCGAACTCCGACAAATGGCCTTCCAAGTGGCTGAGCATAAAGGCGTCGCACACCCCTTTGACCACACCACAAAGAGGGCTGGTCGACACTGGCTAGCTGGATTTCTTGCCAGAAACAGAACACTCTCAATTAGGGAACCGGAAGCGAATAGTATAAATCGGGCAGTGGGATGTAATAAGGCACAAGTCGATATTTTTTCGAGATATGGAGATCGCTTCTGGAGAGGTTTGGGCCATTATACGGTGACAGAATATGGAGTCTGGCTTAACGGTTATGCATAAACCTGGAAGAACTGTTGCGAAAAAAGGCAGAAACAGGTTGGAAAAGTGTATGTATTTTGTCTTTCAATAATCGTATTTTACTCAAAACAATTGTTTAAATTTATTTTCAATCCTTCGATTAAATAATCTGTAAAAGTTTAGATTTTTCGATATGTGAGCAAAACTGTAATTAACCTCTCGCTCAAGATAAGTTTATGTATATATATATATATATATATATATATATATATATATATATATATATATATATACATATACATATACATACACATACACATACACATACACACATATATATATATATATATATATATATATATATATATATATATATATATATATATATATATATATATATGGTGAGACCACAGTTGACCTTCCTGTTTATATAGGGCGAATGAAATTGTAAAATGTTAACTTAATAAATTAATATTATGTGACATGAGTGCCTTTGAGCAGGAATATTAACAGCTTTGTTTGTAGAAGATATTGGCTGTGAAACAGTGCATTTTTAAAAGAGTTTAACTGGCGGAGTGATTTGTGGGAATTGTTCTGCTACGGGACACGTGTGCGCATGTATACATGGCTATTTATGTCAAAATGTATAGGCATCGTACGTCGGGACGATTTAAAAGAGCTGGAAGTATGTGATTTTGTCCAGTATATAAATTTGACCAGTATATAAATTATATGATGGCAGTTGCTGTGAACAATTTTAAGAATTTTTTATTGTCACGTTTTCTTATAATCAGACAAAACGTTAATATGGCCACCAATGCAATTCTCAACTGTGGTATGTCTCCTGTAAGTGGTCTCGCCATCTCATTGGTGTTGTGGAAGTTATCATTGTAAATTCGCACAAGGTGTGCCTTCTTGATGCCAGCAGGCAATTTATGCCGCGTTCCTAGATGCGCCTACAGATTGAAGCTGCTAACCAGTTGGCAGGGAGTCTAACACCCCAGCGCCGGTGTTCTCCGGCTGGACTCGTTTCAGGGTCCGTAGGCGTAGTCGAGGCCGATGTTGTGATATTTTCGAAGAAGTCCACAGAAACCGGCGCTGCCGGGGGCGAGTGAATAGAAGCTCGAAGACGGCGATCTGCTGATAAATGTCGTAGTTCCGCTGCACTTCGTCTCGGTCGTCCTCGCGGCATTTCGACTAAGTAAATATTAATTAAAAGCAACGAAAATTACGTGTTTCCTTGTCCGTGATGTTGCCAGATCCTACTGCTGGGATAATGCTTTTAATTGGTTAGAAACCCCCTGCAGCGAGGGAATATGAGGATAAGGATAAGGATAAGGATAAATTGTATTTGTCCCAACAGCAAAAGACATAGATAAATTATATTGAGTGGCAATATAAATACATATGATACATGCACATATAGAACTGTACTATATATAATAGCAACTAATAAATCATCAATAAAAGTAATACATTATGCAACAACAACCAAAAAAAAAAAAAAAAAAACATTTGCTGTGGGAAGGGAGACTCCTACTAAGACCAACAATGGTCGCTATCGTAGGAGCCACCCAAACTAACAATAACAATAAACATATATTCCCTATACATATATTTCTACATTAAAAAAGTAGAGAGCATGTTTGGTTTTTTGTCTGTGTCTTACATATAATCAATTTAAGTGTGTGATGATGTGTTGTACTGGTGTGTTTTATGTGTTATTTTCGCCTGTACGCGTGTAAGCATGTGTGCAAGTATACAAATTGAAAAGTTTAATTGTGATTGCATGAACTGTGTTATGCTCATTCATAATTTATTTAATTTAGTTGGCATATATAGCAATTTAGGAGAGTGCATGTGTCATTATATTTTTGTAGCATGTAATTTTTGGCATAACTTGAAAAGCCTTTCAAACTATGAGTCACTATCTTGTCTATAACTAAATCAGGGATATTGTTTATAACATGTGGCAAGTTGTATTTAAGAATTTTTTTTGCAAATTCATGTTTAGTTCTGTAAGTATGTAGTTCAGTTGTTCTCCTAGTACTATAGTTGTGAATGTATGTATTTGGGGTTATTTGCCAGTTTAAAAAGTAGACAGGTAGATTTTGATGTCTATATTTGTAATAAAATTTAAGTTCTTGTAGTTTTAGTAAGTCTTCTACTTTTAGTGTGTTGAGTTTTTTAAAAAGTGGTTCTGTGTGTGAATTGTATTTGCTTAATGTTATAATTCGTACTGCTTTCTTTTGTATTTTCACTAATCTGTTTCTTTGATATCCCCATGTCGAAATACAGTAATTAATATGAGGCAATATCAATGCATTGTATAACATAATTTTTATTTCTAAAGGTAATACATGTTTTAATCTGTTTAGTATTCCTATAGTTTTGGAACACTTATTTGAGATTTTTTCTCTGTGTTTTTTCCAATTTAAGTTAGTATCTATAGTTAAGCCTAGGTAGTTAAATTCTTCCACTTTCTCAATATCTATATTATTTATTTTGAGAGATAATGTCAGTGTAGTTTTGTTTGGCATTTGGAAGGTCATATATTTAGATTTACTTTTATTTAGTGATAGCTTATTTATATTAAGCCACTCAACTATTTTGAGGAGTTCTTCATTTATTACTGATTCTGTACTTTTATTTTGGACACTATCTCTGAAAGTTTCAATAGTGCTAAATAAAGTGGCATCATCAGCATATATTATAAAGTTAAACATTTGGCTGGCTTGTGAGAAATCATTTATATATATAGTAAATAATAGTGGTCCTAGGATGGACCCTTGTGGTACTCCAACTTTAATGAGTGAAGTTTCAGATGTGGTATCATCAAATTCGGTGTACTGTTTACGGTTGTTTAAATAGCTTTTAAATAAAAAAACAGTTTTACCATCTAAGCCATAGTGTCTTAATTTATTTAGTAATATTGAATGGTCAATAGTATCAAATGCCTTGGAAAGGTCAAGAAAAATACTAATTGGTAAGTAATTTCTATCCATTTTAGTAATGATTCTATCTACTAATTCAAGTGATGCATATTCGGTTGAATGATTAGGTCTAAATCCGTACTGATTATCAAAAAATAGTTTAGAATCAATAAAATATGCAGATAACTGATTGTGGATGATTTTATCTAAGACTTTAGAAATAGTTGGAAGGAGAGAAATAGGCCTATAATTTTTGAATAATGTTGGGTCATCGTTCTTGAAAATTGGAATTACTTTTGCAATTTTAAGTTTATCAGGAAATATGCCTGTATTTATGACTTGGTTAATTACTAAGGTTAAGGATTTAATGATGGCGGGTTCAATTATTTTCAGCAATTTTGAAGAAATGCCGTCGAATCCACTACTGTTTTTTGTAGGAAGATCATTTATTGTTTTCCTTACAGTTTCTTCATTAACATTCTTAAATTTTAGAACAGATTTAACTTGTGTATTTAAATAGTAGCCATAGTTTTTATTTCCTTTATATTGAATGCTTTCTGCAATAGTTTGACCAATGTTTGTAAAATAGTTATTGAATTTCTTTGCTATATCAGTTTTATCAGTAATACTAGTACCGTTTTCTTTAAAAATTGTCGAGGATTTTTTCTTTCCTTTATTTTTTGAAAGAATTTCATTGATGGTTTTCCAAGTATTTCTTATGTCATTTTTGAATCGGTTAAATCGTGATTCAAAATAATTTTTTTTTAATTGCACGAATATTTCTTTTTAATATGGAGTTGTACGTTTTGAGGATAGCGTTTGTGGTCTCATAATCTGGTGAATTAGGGTCAGACATTTTTAATTGTTTATAAAGTGTGTCCCGATATCTAATAGATTTTAACAGACCTTGAGTGATCCATGTCGAATTTTTATGTTTGTATTTATTAAATTTCATTATTTTAAATGGCATGTACTTATTTTTTGCGCGCATAATTTCTTCATGCATTATGTTATAATTTAGATTGGGGTCCTCATTTTGATGTTTATGTAGTTTGTTGTAACAGTTATATGAATCTATTTCAATTTGAACTTTCTGCATGGCTTCTTCACTTTGTGTATTTATTTTTATAAATTTGGGAGGAAATTCTATTTTTGGAATATTGTCTAGAAATAAAAAATAAGGTTGATGGTCTGAAAATGTTTTTGTGAAGATCCCAGCAATGCTTTCTAATAAAGATTTATTTAGCTTACAAAAAAAGTTATCTATCAGTGTTCCATTGGTTTTAGTGAAACGAGTTGGGAAAGTAATTTGAGGGTAGAGACTATGTGATATTAAAGTATCAAAAAAATCGCTGTAGATTCTGTTCTCATTTATTTTAAGTAAATTTATGTTAAAATCCCCAGCTATAATGAGATTATTATTGCTATTTTCCAGAGATGATATAACTGATGAAAATATAAAAGTAGTGGTATTTCAACTGCGACGCCGAAGCGCCTCCCACCTATGCTATACCTGTTCATGAGGAGTGCTGCCAGCTCGCATAGCAGGGTTAATGCTTGTAATTGGTCATAGGCTCCCTGCGACACACGCACGCACACACACACACACACTTATATATATATATATATATATATATATATATATATATATATATATATATATATATATATATATATATATATATATATATATATATATATATATATATATATATATATATATATATATATATATATATATATATATATATATATATATATATATATATATATATATATATATATAATATACACACATATATGTATAAAATATACATGCATATATTGTAACTTCAAATTCGCAGTCATGATCGCTGACGTGGTATTTGTATGGTTTTACACTAAAGATAAACCTTACATAATTAGAAAGATGCGCTTATGATTAATTTGTCTGTCGCATTCTCATTGTTAGTGTGGTAGTTCTACTGCCTGAAGTCTCCTTGCCTGATAAGTACAAAAAAGGCATAAGTCCGGCTCTGATATTACAACTTTAGTCACGTCCTTAATCATGCCAATATTTGCTTAATGTCGTTAACAAAAAACATAATGGCCACGCTAAATGCCACACTGTATTTAATAGTATCTCATTGCACTGCTAACGATCCATTTGCTGGTCTGGTCGTGTTGCAAATGTGTTTGTCAGAGTAGTTTCTTTCTTTATTTTTCATTGATCTGCTCATATTCAATTTATATCTACCGGAAAACGGCGGAAACACATGTGGATAATAAAAAAAAATTGTTCCATTTGGGGCATAAACGTTAGCTCAAGTTTGTGCGATAGTGCTGATATTGGTCTTCAAAATAAAATTAGTGCATATGGTTGGTGGAGAAGAAGTAAATAGTATCGGAGCAGAACATTTGGAAAGGACTGCATGCAACACACTGTATGATCAATGTACAATATATACAACCATCAACTTCCATTAACTATACATGAAATGAGGCGGTTCACACTATTATCCAAAGTGTTCATTAAAACAGTTCGCATTGGCACATTCCTGTAAATTATTTGAAAATGTCCGATGATCTCGGAATATATATATATATATATATATATATATATATATATATATATATATATATATATGTATATTCACACACACACACACACATATATATATATATATATATATATATATATATATATATATATATATATATATATATATATATATATATATATATATATATATATGAGGACCCACAATTTCTATTTTTAATTCAGGAGAGCTTCCTTACTCAGCACGTGCTAGAACCAACCAGGGGAGAAAATGTATTAGATATAGTTTTAGCATCACAAAAAGAATTGACAATGTAAAAATACATGAACCATTGGGTAGCAGTGAAAACAATTAAGTACAATTTGACATCAATGTAAAATCAGAAAGTAAAAATAAAAAAACACATATAGAAGAAACTTCCACAAAGGTATCCATAAATATATGAGAAAATATTTAGTAAAGCTAGATTGGAATAACATGCTGATGAGTAAGACCGCAAATGAATGTTGGAATATTCTAAAATATGAAATTGATCGATACATTTGTTCCCTTGAAAAAAACAAGTAAAACGGTTTAGAAAGAAACACTTGTCAAAAGAAGCTACTAGTAAAATAGTGTTTAAGCAAACCATGTGGAGGGTTTATAGGCGTACCAGAAAGGAACCTTTGAAAAAAAATTGGCTGGAAATATAAACAATGACAGCAAGAGTTTTTATGTGCATGTAAGGAATAAACAGAACGTTTGAGATATGGTCGGACAACTGGAAAACAACAGGGGAAACATAATTTCAGACGGGTTTCAAATGGCAGAGGTCCTGAATGAGTATTTCAGCAGAACATTTAGGGCAGTTATATGTAAGTCCTGAAATGAGAGCGAAGAAAATTAAGAAGATGAAAGAAAATAAATCACCTGGAGTTGAGGGGAACCACCAAAACTGCTTAAGGAAATTGTTGAGCAAATTAGTACTCTACTTGAAATTTGTTTTAATGTGTCACTAGAAGAAGGAATAGTTCTCTCAGAATGGAAAGAAGCAAACCTGACGCCGCTATTTAAGAAGGGATCGAGGAACAAGCAAGAACATCACAGACCAGTGAGTTTAACATCTGGTGTATGTAAATTACTGTAAACATTAATAAGAGACCACATGGTGGAATTCCTTGTAAAACACAAATTAATCAATACATCTCAACATGGTTTCCTAAAAGCAAGGTCATGTCTAAACAATCTTTTTTTGAAGAAATTACAAAGTGGGTAGATGACGGGTCACCAGTGGATGTTGTCTACTTAGATTTTCAGAAAGCTTTCGATAAAGTGCCACATCAATTATTGTTACTTAAACTAAAAGCCCATGACATAGGTAATGATATAATCAACTGGATAGAAAAGTGGCTTACACACATAAAACATAGAGTAATAGTAGATGGTGATATTTCAAACAGGAAATATGTTTTGAGTGGGGTACCACAGGGATCAGTATTAGGCCCCATACATATATATATATATATATATATATATATATATATATATATATATATATATATATATATATATATATATATATATATATATATATATATATATATATATATATATATATATATATATATATATATATATATATATAAAATGGTTTGAAGATGATATATATCTAGCAAAGTACTCAAATTTGCAGATGACGCTATAGTATTCAGAAAAGTTACTAATGATACCGATAAACAAAGTTTACAGAATTATCTAGATAAATTAATTAAATTTTCAGAAAAATGGCAAATATTATTACATTTTGGGAAATGTAAATGTATACACATAGGACATGGAAACATGGACGAAGAATGTAAAATGGGGGATGCCGTATTAGGTAGAACCAAACAAGAAAAGGACTTAGGAGTAACCTTTAGTGCTGACGTGAACGTTTCAGAGCAATGTGGGATTGCTGCAACGAAAGGAAATCAAATTATAGGGCTAATTAGAGAACTGTCAAGTATATGGAGCAACAGCTAATTGTACCCTTATACAAAGCAATAGTTATACCACATTTGGAACATTGTATACAAGCAAGGAGGCCATGTCGTAGAAACGACATAGATAAGCTAGAAAGGATACAACGAAGAGCAATTAAAACTATTCCAGAATTGAGAGACATTATTTACGAAAGCTGCTTATTACAATGTGGTTTGACAACACTAGATACCAGTAGACTAAGAGGAGACCAAATGGAAGTGTTTAAAATAGTGAACGGTTATGAGGATGTTGATAGGAATATGATTTTCAAACTTAACGAAGGCAGTAGAACAAGAGGACACAAAGCAGCATTAGTTAAGGAGCAGTGTAGGTTGGACATGAGAAAGTACTCTTTCTCACTGAGGGTGACGAATTAATGGAACAAACTGCCAAATGATTGTGTAATTTGAATATGTTTAAAAATAGAATTGACATATATTTGATAAGGGCGTGCTACACATATATGAAACATTTGTTGAACTTTCTACAAGCAAATGGCTTCCTTGTCCACTTTCCATATGGAACTTTTTTGGGGGATGCAATATTGTTAAATCTTGTTAAATATTTTAATCAGAGGCACGGTGAGTTGAGGTCACAGTACGTTTTTGTTATAAGGTTTAACTAAAGGCTTTGGCTTTGTAAACAGTGATACGATTCTTATACCAGTGGAAGTGGGAAATCTTCCTACAGCTTCGCCGGGGAGTAAACATTATGAATTAGTAAAATAACATATTCTATCAATGTAATGGAGATTACCTTATTTGCGATAACAGACCTGAGGGCTGTCCCCCAACATGGAGGGGTTTACGGCTGATTCATGATTATTACCGGCCTATGGGAAATGGAGTAAATGATTATGCCACTTCGGAGTCACAGAGCGTATGAATAAAGGTTTACCATACGCAAACGGGCAAGCACAATACAATTACAGTTCCCTGCAGTGAGCTGAATTGGGCACCGGTTGTTATTTACGGCGGGAGAGCATTCCTCCCGTGAATTATAAATGCTATTTACCCATTAGTGGCGGCAGACCACAACTGTGTTTTAACACCAGCGGTGCCGTTGGATGTCCAGTGTTGGGATAACTTCATGGACTTATTTAAGTGTGTATCACTTATTTTCGATAACGTTCCAGTTATAGCGGTATACACAAATGCATGTGAAACGCAGCGGGTTTTATTGTGACTAGATTGGTTTTAATGTAACTGGTCAGTAGACTGTGCTAAGGTTCAATATTTGCATTATTAATCTAAAAGAGTTAGCTGCAGTGGTATTGACAGTCGACCGTTTGGCCTCGTTGTTAGCCAATAAAGGAGTCCTAGTTAGGTCAGACAATATCACTACAGTGTCATGCGTTAACCGTCTGACAGCAATGCATGTTCCAACGTGCTGACAATGTTTTGGTAAACAACATGTATTTTGCCTCTCTCGATGACAAAGTCCATTAGCTTCAAGGACAAGCACCCGCATTATGTACGTATCTCAACACAAGTTATATTTGTACTTCTGTCACCTCACTGGTCTGTGTCATGTACGTCAGTCACAGAAAAATACTTTTCTCTATAAAGCCTTCCTATGCCAGATACTATCGTCCAACTATATTAAGCAATATATTAATGTGGTCCATAATGTTGCATTTAGACGCACGGCAAGTATATATGCTGCTAAAGGGGGCTAAGAGGCCCACGCCAGACTATATATATATATATATATATATATATATATATATATATATATATATATATATATATATATATATATATAGAGAGAGAGAGAGAGAGAGAGAGAGAGAGAGGGAGTGAGTGACATAAAGAGTTTGGAGATATATTATTTAAAATAGACCCATGAAAATAAAACAAGTATATAGTTATATATTACTTTATGATGCATAACAATTGTGTATAAGATGTTGATTAATCATTGTTACATGAACCAATACCAGAAAGGAGATACATGTTTAATATCATGCTATATAAACAAGGATACAGTTATTATACATATTTTTTAATATCAAATATCGATTGATTATTGAAGACCTGCACTAAGACCCGACAGATCTTTGACGTTCATGCCAATTATATACGGTTGCTTATATTTCGTTAACTAACTAACTAACTAACTAAACTAACTAATTAACACTAATATTATAAACAAGATCGTCATCATCAAGTGTAATTAATTGGTATTGTTATGAAACTAATATTATGAGTATTAACTCTGATAAAACATTAGAAATACAACGATAATGGTTACGGTATCATAAAGGTAACTCAGTACAACTAAGCTAAACACTAAACACTAAACTAACTTGCATTAACTAATATTGACCAATATTATCATTACGTAACACAACTTGCCTCAACATTAAACTTAAACATTTTACACTGGAGTATGTGATATTAATTATAAAAGGTAGTTCTCACAACGACTGTATTAGAAATTAACATTATCACCATTGTTAATAGTTGTACTATATAGGCTTGGACAGGGATTTTCCACATAAATGACCCTTATTTCTGTATGTCCGGCAGATGTTATTATTAAATGTATTGGAATAAAATATACACCACAAAACCTTCATTATGTTATATGTTCATGTGTTCAATTTCTGTAAGAAAACTCGAACGTTACGAGTTCAGTAAGCTTTCAAAAAGCATACGAAAACGCGACTAACGGGCCGTGTCGACATGCTGCTGGCTCTAATACGAGATACTGTTAACCAAATGCGAGGCGCCTCGCTTGGTGTTTTGGTCCAATCGAAAAATCACGCGTAATTACTTAACAGACTGGATTCAATTAAATGATGTTACGCACACCGACAGGCGGTTCTGGCGACGGGTGTTCACAATTACGACTTCCTTCATCTTAAGCCCCCCTTGTAAATTTAATTTACGAAGAATGAAAACTTGTTTAATGCAACTGAAATTATGATACAAAGATATGTATACTGATATCAAACTTGGCAAAGATATGCGTTTATATATTGGATTAATCGAGAATGATGATGATTGACAAAGCGAATATACCAAATTGCAGTTCCGTTAGTCGATGCCGCACGATTCGGACAATAATAAATGTGCTCTGAAATAGCATTAGTGAATCGTCATGATTTCTTTTCGATCATTTACATGTTTATGTGACATTAAACAAGTAATTAGAGGTGCATAATGTTCATTTCATGCGATAATTTCATGTCATTCGTCGGCGCAAACATCCGCAAACGAGTTATGCAGGCGCTAAAAATAGTAAATAAAACGTCCTCATGTTCGTTGTCTGGTTGACCGCTAGGCGGTACGAACCGCGCAGTTCGCTTGTTAAATAAGTGCATTGACGAATTAATTGTCTGATTTGTATGAAGATTAAATATTCACAGCAAATTTGGTCTTTTTGAAAGGGAAAATTCGTGATTTTTTAAACGGAATTGAAAAGTATTTTGCCTTGTTTTGAAATGGAACCCAGAGGCCCTAAAAATGCACAATCATAACCATGGTAAATGTGTATCCAAATTGACCATTATTTTATACAAGCACTGTTATTGTTAAATTCGTGATTAGCGGTAGCTCAGCTTAATATTAATTATTACATAAATTATTAGTATGGCTACATTTCTTTCAGAAGTTAACTGTCTAATCTGAACAGAAAAAACTTCATATATATGAAAAGTAAAAACACTAATATTTGAATTGATATTGAACAACACATTTCGAGGAACTTCTAAACAGACCCGCCCCGCCAAACCCGCCTGTCATCCACCCAGCAGAAGATGACCTACCTATTAACTGCGACAGACCTGCCAGAGAAGAAATCAAGAAAGCTATACAACAGCTGAAGAACAATAAGGCATCAGGGCCAGATGATATTCCGGCAGAAGCACTCAAGGCAGTTGTGGACACTTCCGTGGAACTACTTTACCCTCTATTTGGGAAGATATGGGAAGAGGAAGAAGTGCCAGCAGACTGGAGAGAAGGCTACTTCATCAAAATCCCCAAGAAAGGAGACTTCAGAAAGTGTGCTAACTGCAGAGGGATCACACTCCTGTCAGTGCCAGGGAAAGTCTTCAACAGGATCATCTTGGAAAGGATGAAAAATATGGTCGACCCAATGCTTAGAGACCAGCAAGCCGGATTCCGCCAGAACAGATCATGTTTAGACCAGATCGCAACATTGCGCATCATAATAGAACAATCCTTAGAATGGAACTCTTCCCTCTACGTGAACTTCGTTGACTATGAAAAGGCATTTGACAGTGTTGACAGGAAGACCCTCTGGAAACTGCTACGACACTATGGGGTACCCACTAAACTGGTCAACCTAATCAAGAACAGCTATGACGGAACAGGCTGTAGGGTAATCCATGGAGGACAGTTCACCTGTCGCTTCGAGGTAAAGACTGGAGTAAGACAAGGCTGCCTGCTGTCCCCATTCCTCTTCCTCCTGGCCATTGACTGGATTATGAAGATGACCACAGTACAGAGGACAAGTGGGATCCAGTGGACACTATGGACGCAACTTGAAGACCTGGACTTCGCCGATGACTTGGCACTGCTGTCTCACAGCCATCAACAGATGCAGGATAAGACGACAGAACTGGCAGCTGTCTCCTTACAAGTGGGCCTGAACATCCACAAAGGAAAGACCAAGGTCCTCAGGATGAACGCAGCCAGCACTGACCCAGTCACACTGGAGGGAATGCACTGGAGGAGGTAGATACCTTCACATACCTCGGTAATTTCATCAACAAGCGGGGCGGCACAGACGCAGACGTCAGAGCAAGGATAGGCAAGGCAAGAGTGGCATTCCTGCAACTGAAGAACATCTGGATCTCCAGGGTAATGTCATCACGCACAAAGATCCGGTTGTTCAACTCCAACGTGAAGATGGTCTTGTTGTATGGAGCAGAGACATGGAGGATAACCAACACCACCATCAACAAAGTGCAGACCTTTGTCAACAACTGCCTGAGAAGAATCCTCCAGATCAACTGGCCAGACACCATCAGCAACAGTGAATTGTGGGAAAAGACACAACAACGACCTGTCGAAGAGGAAATCAGAAGAAGAAGATGGGCCTGGATAGGCCACTCGCTCCGAAAACCAGTAACAAGCACCACCAGGCAAGCGCTGACATGGAATCCTCAAGGCAAACGGAGAAGAGGACGACCAAGAAACACGTGGCGACGGGACCTCCAGGCAGACACCAGGAAGATGGGCTACACCTGGAACCAGTTAGAGAGGATGGCCCAGGACAGGGGACTCTGGCGATCTGTTGTCGACGGCATATGCCCCAAGAGGGGCGATGGGCATAAGTAAGTAAGTAAGTATTCTGAAGAATTCATATTTTTAAGACATTAATCCAATTTTGCATCATCAATTGCTTGCCACATTTCATTTTTATTTGGATGAAATCACTAATTGAATAACTGAATGAATGGTTATACATCACTAACATCGAGTAACGTATTGTTATAATTAATTATTACGATTTTGAAATACAATTCAAATTCTTTCATGTTTACTTTTTCCATGTGTTTATGGAATGATTAACCTTTCAGATGTGACTATATATGATAATTTGCTCAAATATACATTATTAATGTCCCATTATTTGTCCATCTGATTCATTTAGTATGTCGTAATGGATGTTCTTGTTTCATATCTGCCCCCAATTATCAGGAGGATTCACTCCACTGCAGGAAACGTGACATCCTGAAAGCCTTCTTCACTCTTCGCCGCCAGCATGATACAATAGTGATTCATCGCTTGCTTGACTTATGTCTCAACTCTAAGAATATAATTGGTGCAGTTGCGTTAAAAGCATTCTGGCACAAGATAAATTGTATTGACAAAAAGTATCTGAAACTGAAGAAAAATCATAACTCAAGGTGATTACGAGTAGGCAGCATTCAACATGACAACTTCACATTCTTTCTGGACAATGCATTCTGTAGCAATGCTGATATTGTTCATGGTGGTAGAGTTGTTCCACTTCAACATGTTACGATGTAAATTTTTCCAGTTTGTGTGAAAGAAACCCTCACCATTGATCCAACAGAATGATCATATACAGCAATGTCTTCCCAACCAGAACCAGCATTGAAAGGATGTGCAACCCCAGTTGTTCTTCCCGGAGAAGGAAAAAAACACAAAACACAATTGGTGTTCATCTTCAATAACGACTCAGGTGCAGTTTTGACATTTTCCCCTCAACTTTGTTTCAGGGGGAAATCAACAAAATCCGAATAAAACCCCCTAAAAAGTACACAGCTGAATGAAATTGTTTTATTGTCTACATACAACCGAGTAATCGTCCATTTTTATTTGCCTTTGTGTTAATTTTCAATTTTGAATTCGTCTCCCACCATGTTCTGAATAAAACAATAACATATGTACATACTTATTTTGAAAATATAATATCACTATGAGTATAATTGACATCCCTCCTTTATTTTGTGAGGTTATTGTACGTTTTGTTGTTTGGATTGTATGTACTACTGGGATATTCCAGCCATAACAAATTTTTTAGTCAAAACTGGCGTTTTGTGAATAAAATGTTTGCTCAACCCTAGTGCGCGTTTGCGTGTGTGTGTATGTGTGTGTGTGCGTGCCTGTGTGCGTGTGTGTGTGCGTGCGTGCGTGTGTGCGTGCGTGTGTGTGTGTGTGTGTAATTAATGATGTGAAGATTGTAAGCTGTGACTACCAATTTCGTGCATATAAATATCGATTACACCACCATTTAATTGCACAACGCCGCACGCAGCTATGTAACTGTGGATATCAGCGAGCCGCAGTGATCTGTGTATCGACTGCTCAGACGCCAGGAACCAGCGACATAGACACTGGACGACGATTCGTTGCGCGGCAGCAGAATTCGGTACGTCAGCTTTAGACTATTTCTAAGTCGGGCATCAACATTTCAACTCTGTGAAACACTTATTTGACCACAGGATAACACAAAAAATATATATCTCATATTTGTATAAATACCAGTATATATCTATATATTAAAACAAGTGTGACCAACTATGGTACGAAGAGGATATGTAAGTGATGCATCAGTAAGTTAGTAAATGTAAATAAGTAAGTAAGTAAATTAGTCAGTAAGTTGGTAGGTAAGTAAGTAAGTACAAAGGATCAATCGAGGCACAATGATCAATGTTTTGTACACGAATTATACAATTACATTTTCATCATATTAAATGGAAGCCAACAGTGTTGTATTGTGTAAATTATGCAATCACTTTACGGAAGGTATTAATTACAGCTAAAGATGACACTCGACTCGACGGCAACCTCATCCCCAAATTTTGACGTGGACTTCACAACTCTCGCCACTGAATTCCGAAATGCAAGCTACCAGAATGAAAACACCACCGACGTTGGCAATACAACATCGCTAGGCCGTGGAATGCCGTCGCCCAACTTCTACCTGATCACTACCATGGCGATCATCAGCATAGACACCGTCTTGTCGAATGTCGCCGTGCTGGCCGTATTGTTCCAGAAAGAGAACAGAAAGTTAGCAGCCAACCGCTATCTCATCAACATCGCCATCAGTAAGTTTTCTTTATATATGTCGTAATTAATTGATGCAGTTCAGGCAGTTTATCAATTTACAAACAGTTAGCATTATATATACTTTGGAGTGACCTGTGTGTTTGATCTCAATATTTCATTGACAGGTATATATATATATATATATATATATATATATATATATATATATATATATATATATATATATATATATATATATTAGAGATGTGGAGGGAAGGAGGGAGAGAGAGTATATGAATTACGAAATAAGCACTACATATATAAATGTCGTGACCAAATTGTATGGAACCAGTAAATACATGCTGAAAATGCAGAATTGATCGAAATAAAATTACTGGTGTATTGGCAGCAGCTACGTTTTATTAGAATATATGAAATGCGTGTCATTATCAGTGGAAGCATGACATTCAAATAATATTCATATATGCAATATTATCATTCGTGTGCATAAGGAACAACCTTCGCAAACCAGATATTTCCATACAACGCCACTTATATGATAACCACAATATAAATCGTCTGCATATATCATTTTCCTGAGAACATAATTCGCTCTGATCTTACTAGTTCCATCACCATTATAAACAGTAAAGGGCTAAGGTCACTTCCTTGCCTCAAACTGGAAACTCTTCTAACAATTCAAATCCATCCACAACTCTTCCTATTGTTCTCGCTTCTGCTTTTGTTTCTGACACTCACGCCCATCTCACTGTTGTCGTCACCATCTCTCTTGCGTCATAGGCATTCTCCAGTTTCACGAATCCCACTGCAATTATATCTTTTATCTCCAACCTTTTCTTTATCAGCTGTCTTAATGCAAACATTATATCAGTTGTCCCTCCGCTCTTTCTTAATCCTAGTTGCTCTTCACCCAATTCTTGCTCTATTCTCTTTCGGATCCTCCCAATCAGGATCCCATCTAGCAGTTTATTGGAGTGACTTAAACGTGTGATGCCTTGGTGTTTCCCTGGTCTTGCACATTTCCTTTCTTCTTCCATATTGGGACAATTAGTCCTGACTGCCACTGCTCTTGTACTTTTCTATGCCTCATACATATATTCAGCATTCTCTATGTCCAGCTGATTCCACATTATCCTGTTATAATCTCCACACGCATTTCATCGATACCAGGTGATCTTCCCTTCTTCATCCCTTTCATCCCGGTTTGCATCACTATATCCGTAAGATCAGTTAACTCAACGTTCACCTCTACCTACGATGGTAATATCATATCTTTGTGATTTCCTTCCTGGTTCTGTAGTTCCATGAAGTAATTTCTCATTTCTATCCTTGAAAAACGTCCCATTGTACACGTCCTTACTATTACCATCCTTTCGTTTCGGGCCATATCGTATATAATCTTCTTTCCACCATCTTCATATAACTTGCTATATACGGCTGATTCAATATCTCTCCTCACCTTATCTACAGCTATCTTTGTCGCTTACTTTTTTCTGCCCGTATGTGTGCATCATTCTTGCATCCGTTTGAATTCCTCTCTTATTGGTCTTCTCTGATTCGTTCCAAGCTTCCTTCTTCTCGTATACTGCCTCTGCAACCTCGCTCGTCCACCATCATTGGTTACTACTCCTTGAAACTCCATTTCCGCTGTTCTTCAACATAACTCCTATCTAACTCCTAAAACTGTTTTTTTTACTGTTTTCCAATTTTTTTCCAAACTGCCAACTTCTTCTCTTACTTAACCGTCACCAGCTCATTGTACTCAAGAGCGACATTGTCTTTGCACCTCCACCACTTAATAGTCCTGCGGCCCATGGTCTTAGTTTGTTTCTTCTACTAGATACGCTCAACGAACACCACTGGCTTGTGCAGTGTCGTGACGTGCCACAACTTTACAACAGCTTACTATTCCATAAGGATAAGGATAAGGATAAATTTTATTTGTCCCAACAGCAGAAACACGTAGATAAATTATATTGAGTGGCAATATGAATTATGTAAATTCATATGATACATACACATACAGAACTGTACAATATATAATAACAACTAATACATCATCAGTAAGAGTAATACATTATGCAACAACATCCAAAAAAAGAAAAACATTTGCTGTGGGACAGGAGACCCCTACTAAGACCAACACTGGTCGCTATCGTAGGAGCCACCCAAAATAAAAAATAACAATAAACATATATTCCCTATACCTATATTTCTACAGTAAAAAGTAGAATGCATGTTTGGTTTTTTTGTCTGTCTTACATAAAATAAATTTTAGTGTGTGATGGTGTGTTTTATGTGTTGTTTTCGCATGTACGCGTATAAGCCTGTGTGCAAGTATACAAATTGAAAAGTTTAATTGTGATTGCATGAACTGTGTTATGCTCATTCATAATTTATTTAATTTAGTTGGCATATATAGCAATTAAGGAAAGAGCATGTGTCATTATATTTTTGTAGCATGTAATTTTTGGCATAACTTGAAAAGCCTTTCAAACTATGAGTCACTATCTTGTCTATAACTAAATCAGGGATATTGTTTATAACATGTGGCAAGTTGTATTTAAGAATTTTTTTGGCAAATTCATGTTTAGTTCTTTAGGTATGTAGTTTAGTTTTTCTCTTAGTATTATAGTTGTGAATGTATGTATTTGGGGTTATTTGCCAGTTTAATAAGTAGACAGGTAGATTTTGATGTCTATATTTGTAATAAAATTTAAGTTCTTGTAGTTTTAGTAAGTCTTCTACTTTTAGTGTGTTGAGTTTTTTAAAAAGTGGTTCTGTGTGTGAATTGTATTTGCTTAATGTTATAATTCGTACTGCTTTCTTTTGCATTTTCACTAATCTGTTTCCTTTATATCCCCATGTCGTAATACAGTAATTAATATGAGGTAATATCAATGCATTGTATAACATAATTTTTATTTCTAAAGGTAATACATGTTTTAATCTGTTTAGTATTCCTATAGTTTTGGAACACTTATTTGAATTTTTTTCTGTGTGTTTTTTCCAATTTAAGTTAGTATCTATAGTTAAGCCTAGGTAGTTAAATTCTTCACTTTCTCAATATCTATATTATTTAGTTTGAGAGATTATGTCAGTGTAGTTTTATTTGGCATTTGGAAGGTCATATATTTAGATTTACTTTTATTTAGTGATAGCTTATTTATATTAAGCCACTCAACTATTTTGAGGAGTTCTTCATTTATTACTGACTCTGTACTTTTATTTTGGACACTATTTCTGAAAGTTTCAATATTGCTAAATAAAGTGGTATCATCAGCATATATTATAAAGTTAAACATTTCGCTGGCTTTTGATAAATCATGTATGTATATAGTAAATAATAGTGGTCCAAGGATGGACCCTTGTGGTACTCCAACTTTAATGAGTAAAGTTTCAGATGTGGTATCATCAAATTCGGTGTACTGTTTACGGTTGTTTAAATAGCTTTTAAATAAAAGAAGAGTTTTACCATCTAAGCCATAGTGTCTTAATTTATTTAATAATATTGAATGGTCAATAGTATCAAATGCCTTGAAAAGGTCAAGAAAAATACTAATTGGTAAGTGATTTCTATCCATTTGAGTAATGATTCTATCTACTAGTTCAAGTGATGCATATTCGGTTGAATGATTAGGTCTAAAACCGTACTGATTATAAACAAAAATAGCTTAGAATCAATAAAATAAGCAGATAACTGATTGTGGATGATTTTCTCTAAAACTTTAGAAATAGTTGGAAGGAGAGAAATAGGCCTATAATTTTTGAATAACGTTGAGTCATCGTTCTTGAAAATTGGAATTACTTTTGCAATTTTAAGTTTATCAGGAAATATGCCTGTATTTATGACTTGGTTAATTACTAAGGTTAAGGATTTAATGATTGCGGGTTCAATTATTTTCAGCAATTTTTAAGAAATACCGTCGAATCCACTACTGTTTTTTGTAGGAAGATCAGATATTGTTTTCCTTACAGTTTCTTCATTAACATTCTTAAATTTGAGAACAGATTTATCTTGTGTATTTAAATAGTAGTCATAATTTTTAGTTCCTTTATATTGAATGCTTTCTGCAATAGATTGACCAATGTTTGTAAAATAGTTATTGAATTTCTTTGCTATATCAGTTTTATCAGTAATACTAGTACCATTTTCTTTAAAAATTGTCGAGGATGTTTTCTTTCCTTTATTTTTTGAAAGAATTTCATTGATGGTTTTCCATGTATTTCTTATGTCATTTTTGAATCGGTAAAATCGTGATTCAAAATAAATTTGTTTAGCTGCACGAATATTTCTTTTTAATATGGAGTTGTACGTTTTAAGGATAGTGTTTGTGGTCTCATAATCTGGTGAATTAGGGTCAGACATTTTTAATTGTTTATAAAGTGTGTCCCGATATCTAATAGATTTTAATAGACCTTGAGTGATCCATGTCGAATTTTTATGTTTGTATTTATTAAATTTCATTGTTTTAATTAGCATGTACTTATTGTTTGCTCGAATGATTTCTTCATGCATTATGTTATAATTTAGATTGGGGTCCTCATTTTGATGTTTATGTAGTTTGTTATAACAATTATATGAATCTATTTCAATTTTGACTTTCTGCATGGCTTCTTCACTTTGTGTATTTATTTTTATAAATTTGGGAGGAAATTCTATTTTTGGAGTATTGTCTAGAAATAAAAAATAAGGTTGATGGTCTGAAAAAGTTTTTGTAAAAATCCCATCAATGCTTTCTAATATGGATTTGTTTAGCTTACAAAAAATTATCTATCAGTGTTCCATTGGTTTTAGTGAAACGAGTTGGGAAAGTAATTTGAGGGTAGAGACTATGTGATATTAAAGTATCAAAAAAATCGCTGTAGATTCTGTTCTCATTTATTTTAAGTAAATTTATGTTAAAATCCCCAGCTATAATGAGATTATTATTGCTATTTTCCAGAGATGATATAACTGATGAAAATTCATCAATGAATTTTTTTATATTTTCATTGCATGTTCTTGGAGGTCTATATATATTTCCAATGGTCATTGTTTTTGCAATTTTTTTTTCCAGTTACTTTAATCATTAGCCCTTCCCAGTGTTCGTACGTATTTAAATTAATTTTTTGACTTCAGAATTATATTTATTGTCCACATATATTAGTAACCCTCCTTTGTTGCTACACTTTTTTCCCTGTGTTATACACTCATATCCATCTAGACAAAATTGAGAGAAATCATCATTATCAGCTTTCCACGTCACTTGTAAGCATATTACGCTAAATTTAAAATTGATACTACGTAATCCTCTACGGATATTTCAAGTTCATTAAACTTTAAATTTATAGACTGAATGTTCGAGCTTAGAATACTAAAACTGTTAGTGTTACTGTTTGCTAGAATGGTGAACTTATCAATGTCATAGTATGAAGAGCATCGTATTACTTGAGGCTCGTGATTCTCATCATTATTTTCATTTGTACATAAAACATTACTTAGGTTGTTTTGATTTCCTCCTAAGTATGAGAGGAATGCTTCATCGGATTTTGGTGTGTCTGTGCCTTGAAATTGAGAAAATTCTTCAGTAGTTATCGACATAATTTAGATAGATGAGTGAAAAGTTAATATTTAAATATGCTGATATTACTAATATTTCTAGTACATGTATACAGTTCTGGTGATATAATAGTCCTCACTAGAGAGGATATTAATTGATGATGTAATGACATTGATGACATAATGATCCTTATTGGATTAATTATTTTAAACATACACTTTTTGTTATTGAGCAACAATTCATCTAAACAATCAAAGTTAGCATTTTGTATTTTCAAAGTATGTTAAAATTGTTCAATGCAAATTGATAAACCATAAAAATAAAATAAAAAATACACTTGATGGAAAAAAATATATAAAAATAAGCAAACAAAATTCATAACATTATTAGAAATTTAGATATGACATAACCTGTAGTCATAGTTACTGCTACATTCCATGTAGAGGTGTGTGTTCTTGATTCTCTCTTCCGACCAAGCGAGTTTGAAGAGGTCATCTGGGTTGTCGAGCGTCACCTTCTTCTCCCTTCCATTTTCCGACACTATGCAGTGGATTCTGCCGTCGCGAGTGAAAGTGCGTCTAACGTTGGGGTCCTTTTTCAACTCTCGTAGCAGGGCACTTCGCAGGGAAGTCAAATCTTCGAATATCATCAGTTTTGGTCCCGCAATCTCTTTCAACTGTTTTTTCGCTTTCATCACTTCGATTTTCTGTTCCCTTCTCACGAATTTTGCGATCACTGCCTTTGCCCGCCCAGGCAGCCGGTGGCACACGCTGATGTCATGTCGTGAGACATCCACTCCGATCTTCCGACACGTTTCAACTACTAGTTCAGTAGTGTCCTCGACCACACCAGGAGCAGATTCTGCCAACCCGATGATCTTTATACTCTCGCGACTGCTGTATTGCTCAAGAGCATCTAATTTCCAGCTTTGCTTTTGTATCTCTTGTTTTACTTTGCACATGTCATCCTTGATTGTTTTTATGCAACTTTGGAGTTCTTCTTTCAGTTCACTGATAATCTCCTTTGTCGTCGTTTCCAATGCTCCATTGACTGCTTCTGTGACAGTTTTCGCAATCATCGGCTGAATTTCGACAATTATCTGTGCCACAATATCACCAATTCCTACTGCGTCCAGATTTACGTCCGTCTCACTCGGCTTCTGTTTACGCTTCGATGACATTTTTCTGAGGTGCGACAAACGACAGGAGCAAAACAAATAGTGTGTGATGTCTGGTGCTCAATGAAGCCTGACTGGAATCTAGGCGTGGCGTGGTCGACAATGCAGTATTTTATGGATCTTTGATGAACTGTTCCTTCTATTTCCACCAATACTTATCGCTCAAACATCCAGATTGGCCGTCCGAACAGCTCAGCCGATGTAGCACTTCTAAGCGTGCCAAGTTGTGTCCAAAAAAAATTGTAAGACCTTCGATAAAGTCCGAAGAATATATAAACACTCGGACTGACTCACGTGGCTGTCGGTAGAATTAGAAACGGGCCTGCTGCTTCCTGGCTATCAACAGGCCCAATGATGTATTGTGCAGCCCACTCCTGTATGTGATATTGTGGCTGTCTCGCTTCTGGAAGAAAAAGCTAGCCACTGCTATCTCATCACCATCTCTATTCCTCGCTCCCCATCCATATATGTCAATACTCTCCTCTTACAGTTGGTTCCACTACTCCGTCATGTGCACTGAAGTCTCACGTAATACACAACATCACATCCAGCTCCATCAATCCCATCATCCTCTCCAAAGCATCCCTGATCTCTTTCTCTGCCTCCATCCTTCTCTTCTGTGGCCCGTACACATACATAACACATTTAATATGTTTCCAAATGAATATCCATGCCATCACTATGCGCCCCGTCCCTATTTCCACTATGACCACCGATTTACTGATGTCTTCGGATTGGTAGCGTCGGACAATCATAAGAAACTACGCATGACATTGTCAACAATTGTATATAATTTAATTGTTCGCTTAGCGAATTGTTCCAAATACATTAATATCAATGTCAACCGTCGTCATTGATTTTCGACAATCATACATTTGTAATAGCCGTTAGTAGTGTTTTATCAAAGATAAATGAAAGAGGATGCATTCTGCACAGCACACTCGGCTGCTTTGTACATAGTAATGCTATTTCATCAAGGATTTATGATGCGTGAATGTGTTTGTCGGCTCGTAGCTCAGTAATCTCCCAGAAACAGAGCGTTGATGAAAGGTTTTGCCCTCGTTTGTATTTGGTTTCTCCTACGAGCACACCCAAATTATATTGGATTATCAGATAATTTGTTTGTACACACAACACACATAAACAACATACACAACATACGCTCGCACGCACGCACGCTCGCACCCTCCCACCCACACAAACACACACACACACACACAGTCACACACACGCACGCACGCACACACAAACACAAGATCGTTTAGTGGTCGTTGATAATTCGACAAATATGAAACAGTTTGCCCCACATGACGTGATTATTAATCATGTAGAATCCATGTACCGTGTTTTTAACGTGCGCGAAAGATGGGCGCATAAAAGATATATAACCTTTAATAGTATCATCCAAATGGAATTGACATCAGATATAGCCATCTGGCACGTCCTCTGTGACTAGTTTAATAGCACTCAAGAGTCAGTGGTTTGCATACAAAGCTCACTCATACATGATTGTCACACAAAACACTTTTATATGTGCTACGTAGCGGCAGCTCAGAATTGTCAACTTTTACTTATTTGTGCAAAGAGTATTAATGTGGACAGTTGTCAACGCCCACACAAATAATAATTTCGCTGCAGTGCAATGCAGTCCGACATCTTGGAAATTCACAATTTCGTGAAACCCAATTATTAAAATGACACCATAAAATTGTAAGAAGAACAAACCGTCTCTACTGGAGACAAATGTCTGTAAACATATAATAATGGTTATTGATTTTCTCTACGATATATATATATATATATATATATATATATATATACATATTGAGAGAGAGAGAGAGTGAGAGAGAAACGATGGGAGAGATAGAGTGCGAAATACAAATCACTGGTGAGATAAAAATGCAATCTCGTAAGCTGCAAAAGAGCTCTGCAACTTGAGTGTGTCCCCGAAATCGACGACGTAAACGAAATGTGTGAAACACCACCAGTGAGAACAAATGATACTCTCTGAAGAGTATAGTGATATATTTCAAGTCTTCGACAAACTTAAATGTCTAAAGTTTAAGCTTCAAATCAACGGGACTATTTAGTTAGTTTAGGATCGACACCGAATAATTCCCTAACACATCAAAGACAACGTCCAGGTAGAATTGGAAAATCCAGAGAAACTTGATATGATGCAAGTTTTTCTGCCCATGCCAACCAGAGAGAAACCAAGTCAATTTCGCGTGATCTTAATTATTTCGTGATATTAATTGCTTTGTTCGCGAGCGCCATGTGACTCCGACAATCGATGACATAATTTTTTTAACTGAATGGGTCATCGTACTTAACAAAGCTCGACTTGAATAAAGGTTATCATCATGTACCAGACTGAACTCAGCTGCCGAAGTGTTCCAAAATGGTATTCAACGCTACAAGAAATTCAGAAAACAGTCAACATCATGGACAATGTACTGGTGCACGGTTGCATTCAGGCTGAACACGATGACAACTTGCTTCAAATAGTTGAACGAGTGAAAGCAAACTCCTCACGCTCAACAGAGAAAAGCGTGTATTCAACAAAATAAATATATACTTTGTTGGTGATGTTTGGAGCCCTGAAGGAATATCAGCGGATCGTAAGCTGGTGGAAGCAATCAGAAAGATGAACACCCCAGAGATTGCACAGGAAATGGAGTCGTTACTAGGATTATCTGCTTACGTCTCCCGCATGCCCACATTTTGCGACCATCACCGGACCTATGAGAAGACTAGCGAGGGCCATGTTTCCTTGTGAGTTGAGCAAACAACAGGAGGAATCCTAGAGAAACTCAACGGTATTTTTCAAACAGACCCTAAAAATCACACGGAGCTGGTAGTAGATGCATCCCCTTTTGGACTTGGTACACTTCTTGAACAAAAGTAGTCTGACGAAGAGGAAGGAAGTTACTTAGTTGCACATGCCTCAAGAACCCTCACAGATGTGGAACAAATATGTAGCAGACTGGGCGAGTAACACTTCCTGTCGCATGGGATACCGATATATTTCACCTGTACGTCTACGGAAATTAAAATAAATACGTAGGATTATTCAAAACGTCTACACCGTTGTAGCTAGTTTTGTCAAACCAACTTATACTATGCATTTAGTTATGCATTTAGTTAATATTATTCATGACATCTCAGTTCGGGCTTCGATTTATTTGTTCTAATTTGTATTCCTTTCGGGTTGTGTGTGTCACCTTTCTATATTTAATGTAGTATTTCTAAATTAGGCGTAGCTGTTAATTATATTATCCATATTAAAATGAAACCGTAACGCTAAAGCCGCACTGGCGCGCTGCCAGGAATGTCTAACATTCCATAACCTTTTTTATTGATATTTTCCTAGTACTGTTTTCTTATGCTATATTTTTTTTCAGATCCAGAATGTCGTCCTGTGCATGCCCTTCGCTTTGATAGCGTCCTTAGCCAATTTGACAAAACAGGTCGCCCTGTTTGTAACCATTGTATACATATCTGAATCTGCCGAATCATCTATTTATTATAACAAGGTTATTCGTCCTAATAACGATCATTGTGGTATTAAACATAATTTCCAGTTTGAAATTTCTCCATCTACTACTACACAAAAGTATTCAGAAATATGACTAATGATACATATAAACAAAGTTTACAGGATGATCTAGATAAATTAGTTAAATGGTCAGACAATTTGCGTAAATTTGTGTAAATGTATAAACATAGGACATGGAAACATGGACGAAGAATATAAAATGGAGGAAGCTGTACTAGGTAGACCCACACAAGAAAAGGACTTTAAAGTCACTCCATTTAGAGTGACATTTAGTGCTGACATGAAAGTTTCAGAGCAATGTGGGCTTGCTGCTTCGAAAGGAAATAAAATTATAGGACTAATTTGTAGAACTATCACATATAAGGACAAAAAAGCTAATTGCACCCTTGTACAAAGCAATAGTTATACTACATTTGGAATATTGTATTCACGCATGGAGGCCGTATCGTAAAAAAGGACATATACAAGCAAGAAAGAATACAACGAAGAGCAACTAAAATGATTCCATAATTGAGAAACCTTAGTTACGAAAGTCGCTTATTACAATGTGGTTTGCCAACACTAGAGACCAGGAGAGTATTTAAAATAGTGAATGGTTATGAGGATGTTGATAGGAATATGTTTTTCAAACTTAAAGAAGGCAGTAGAACCAGATGGCACAAAACAGCATTAGTTAAGGAGCAGTGTAGGTTGGACATGAGAAAGTACTCTTTCTCACAGAGGGTGATAAATGAATGGAACAAACTGCCAAACGATTATATTAATGCTAGTAGTGTGAATATGTTTAAAAGTAGAATTGACAGATATTTGATAAGAGCGGGCTACACATAGATCAGAAAATTGTTGTTTGGGATGGCAATATTGTTAAATCTTGTTAAATCTACTACTACTACTACTACTACTACTACTACTACTCCTTTCCTTCTACATAATAATAATAACAACTATAATAATGATATTAATAATATATAAAATACAAGCGTTGTCGATTTTATGTTGTATGATACGGTGACGTCAAATGAAAGTATGAAAGGCATCAATGTCGTATTAATTGTTGTTTACCCTTTTAATGGCAAATGGCTTGAATATAAAAATATACATTTAATCAATGATACGGTTCATTAATTTATCATTCCGCGTATAGTATATTTTTCCATCTTCCAACATTTCCGTACATTTTCTACACATATCCATTAAGTACAAGGAATAGCTATGCTTAAGTCACCGGTGATGTACATTTGGTGATGATTTAGCTTAAACGTTTTAAACATTTTATAAATCGTCGGAATTGCTACTAGATCTGAGAAACAAAATTAAACCAGTCCTTAATTCCACTGTATCTGAGAAACGAGTGTCAACCCGTGCACAGTTCAGTCATTGCATTCGTTATCTGAAAGGATGAAATAAACTTAAGTTAAAATGTATTAAAGTACCTTTGTGAAATGGCGCGCGAACGCCGAAGACTATATTCGGAATTATTGTTCTACGGTAGACATAATTCCCTTTACATATCAGCTGGAATAAGGACAGAAAGGAACTACTTCCATTGCACAATTTACCCGGGGAAGCCGCAGAAGAGAAGTTTGGCAAAGCGTCTGTATTTAGGAATTCTGCCCCAAGCTATCGGGAAATCAAACTAAATTCCGTCTATCTAGTTCACGGAGGACGACTGGTTGTGCAGTGCTTCACTAGTTGGGTTTTTCATGATTGCCTGATCCTGAATATATGATGCTCTTGATCATTACGTCTTGTGTTTGACGTGTGCACATACTAAGCCTCATATATTCCACTGTTTTGTAAAATAAAAAATGCATGTTACGACGATTATTTTTTTGTGGCTGTCCTTTTATATATGAACATTATGTAGGATGTCAGGCTTGAAGAAAGTTGCCATGTAACCTTTCTGACAAATGCTTATTCGATGCCTTGCTTAAGTCAGGGCAGCTTGAACAGTTATCGTCCTCGACATTATTTTAAGGGGGCCTCCTCACAACGTTTTTTGGAGCCTGGTTGGGATTGTTTGAAAACCAGCTGAAGTGTAATTATGCCGGGAAACTAATGTGTAACTAAGATAAGCGATACACGTTCTGGAAAGTAAGTGTTCTTTACTATTTACACTATGATTATCGGTACTGTCTTGTTCATAGGCGACATCCTCATGAGCTGCTATCTATTGGAGCGGATCATCGTAAAGTTACAAATCGACATTTGGTCCGATACTGACTGTGGTTTCTACGTGATCATCCACTACCTGCCGCGGTACCTCGGCATCAACTCCATCATGCTTGTAGCCGTCGAGCGATTTGTCGCAATCGTCCTTCCGACGCACTTCCGTGCCTTCGTCGCCCCTGGCATGGTGAAGCTTCAACTGACGTTTGTCTGGCTGCTCACCTTCGTAGAGCTCATATTCCCATGGTACTATATAAAGGTGAGCTTTAATTCACTGTGGGTAAACACATGGCGTTTGACATACATGACAATGTAATTAAATGTACACTCTACTTTGTCCCAAGGAAATATGTTCTAGCATGTTCATGTTACGATCATGTTATTATCTACACTCTACAAAGATAATAACACCATTGTTCGGAGTGGGAATAAATAAAAGTGCACAGCGCTACATATTTACATTGAATTAACTTAGTTGTTCGGCTTTACACGGGGGAAAAAGCCATATTTCTAGTTAAACATTTATTATTCAAACGTGCATTTGGGAAGTGTAGTTTTGGAGTTTATGTCATTGTTTTTATGTATCGCGGCTTCTCAGTGAGACAAATGAAATAGCGCAAACATGTATACGGTGTTGAAACAAATTTAAATAACGAATACATAGAAAAAATGTCACAATTGCAACGTACGTTACAGTCCTTTGAAATGTTGACCCTCCAACCATGGGTAAAATCGATTTTTTAAATGTACGAACGATCATCATGGCCCCCGAGCATAGCATCAACATATCCCATGCATGAATGAATTACGCTTCGACGAGCATATACATATATTTGGCATTTGAAACACCTAGCCACAAACAGTTTTATTACTTAACAACTAACAAGTATGAAGTGTAGATGTTTCAACGAATTCAAACCGTTGTGCTTCAAAGATGGACATATTTCTTTCATTATGTTACAGAAGGTCTTTGAGTTTGGTGGACTTCACTCCTGCTCGGTGTATTACAACCCCAGTCACTATATCTACATGTTTTTGACGTTGGTAATCCTTCCGGCCGTCTTGCTGCTCACACTATACGGCAGCATCGTCGGCGTCGTCGTCCACCGCCAGCGAAAGGTGAACGCAAGCGTCGCTCCTGACCCACCCGGCGGCGTCGCCTCCATCCTGTCGACAATGAAAAAGGAGCAGGCGGCCCGGCGCCAGAGACGCGCCATTCGTGTAGCGATCATATGCGCTGTAGTCACTATCTTATTTCTCGCCTGCTGGCTGCCCGGCTGGACACTGTTTTTACTGCGCAGTTTCGGAGTAGCTTATATAAGCACAACCATTTTCAATTTGACGGCCGTGTTAGCTTATCTTCACTCTTGCATGAATCCAGTCGTCTATTTCATCGCCGACGACCGCTTTCGCTCTGTCTTTCTGCGCCTCGTTTGTCGGAAGGACACCGATGTCGGTGTCTCTGTACAGAC
>BSQZ01000013.1:4032281-4052281 GCA_033239005.1 Lamellibrachia satsuma | reverse complement strand
GAGAGAGAGAAATAACAATTGCTGGATTATTCTATTATTCCATAGACATGTGCAGATGACTTTATCTTTACGATGCCTTTTGGAAATAAAAATATTTCGCAACTGCCACTGCAAGCTTATTAAAACGTTGAACCTCCAAAATCATCATGGCACCACCCCGAGCGTATTTCGAAAAAAAATAATTGAACCTATCCCGGTAGCACACCTGAGGATATCAGCCCATGCATAACAAACTGAGAGAAAATCTCTATTGATAATATTTGGTACCGTCTTTTATACTAAAAGATAACTAATATTGCAAGTGTTTAATCCCAAGACCTAGGGCAATCTTGAATAATGTTGAGATGTTGCAAATGAGTGATCTTCGAAGCAAATGTTAATTGACATTCAGTTAAAGTAATATTGCCCGAGTAATGGGTATTCTAGAATAATGATATATTAGTGTTATTGTAATAGAAACAATAACAAATAATATTAATATTTTGTATGTAGTACTCACATAATGTATGTTAGTACTAAATTTCTTAATTGTGACAACAATTGTTTGTGTACATGCTTTATAACTACAGGTATAATATATGTAGTATTTAGTGGGTCCAGATCATAATTTAGGTTTTTAATGGTGTCATGACTTTAATTGATACCACATGTAATAGATGTTGTGTTATGTGTGCCAAATAAAACAAATGTCAATCCATATCTGAATCTGTGTGAATATTCTAACATGTGTTTCCGCTGGCCGCTCGTTATGATGGCTTATTATAGAAACTATGGTACAACACGTACAATGATATGATACATACAAACATTGTCATATTTCATATAATGAGGGCTTAAAGCCACATGTAGCTGATGTTCCAGCGCAATACATATAGTACATATATAATTCCATCGTGTAAGTAGAAGAAAAAAGTATTGTTCATATGAAAAATAGCAGAAACATAAATCACAGCAATGCTGTTATCATAAATACTCGCATTACGATTGCACCAATGAATGCTAAGTAAATTGGACACTAATATTATTTACTAACAAAAATGTATCGTACTTTTAAAAATTACTAGAAATTAATATAATTTACAAATCGGCTTCAACATCGATTATTAATGGGAACGAATCCTGAAGAGCACCAATTTAAAAAAAATGCATTTTAAGGCTGCTCTATCTCCCAAACTTAACAAAACATTGTCATTGCGCATTTCACCCGACTAGTTCCGTGATCGTTGTTCGGTATACCGGTTCAGTTTACAGTCGATGCACTAGATTCATCTGGTGGCGGCGTACATAACAGATAATATATGCGAATTGCCACTGTATTTCAGTGTCATTTATGTTAGGCTAATAATGATAAAAATACCTATTGAACGTTTGACAGAAGGTTTGCCTGCAACTGAAAAAGAAAGAAATTGTACGATCTGGACTCGTGGAATTAATGGAAGGGGAACGGGTAATGACGAGAACCGATGATTTCAAGCGTGGAGGGTAAAATGTGAAAACAAATTAGCTCCTTTCCAGTTATTATGAACTTATGCAGTCAAATGCAAACAAGTATTTCTGCCTTTCATAAAAAATCGCCAACGAATTGTGGAAAAATATTTGGTGAAGTAGATTGGTGAAGTTGAATCTACACAGCAAAATGTAGTGTATGACTTGCCAATAACTAAATTTATTTGCCAAAATAACATTGTAGCCTGAACTCCACTTATTTCCATGGAATACAATTATTTGCGCATGGAAATAGAGCGTGCAAACATCAGTTAAAAATTATTTCGCTGGAATTGCCCAAAAAGTATACACTACTGACAATAACCATACCAGTTGCTGGCCTCTTGTAAGAAGCTACGTCCTTTTCTTTGATATGTTTTGAAGCGTCACTGCAGCATCAGCTCTAAAAATGAAGCGGTTTTTCACATGCAAATCAGTTTGTTTGTGGTCACCTGGATATTGACTACTACCTAGTTAAGTATTATATGACATGTCACATGTACCATATAGAGTGCTTGTCACAACTTGTCCCATCTCATATATCAGCAACATTTATAACTACATTTTTACATCAGTTACCTGTGCAAATGCATTCATTCCATACCATTCCAGGCATATGTTATCACATAGAAAGAAGTACAGCCAGATATACGTAATTTACTTGTTCCCCAATAGCAGATCTACACATACACCCCATTATTGAAGTCACAACATGGCCTCGTACAAGTCATTGCTTTAATTTGGCAGACAATTTTGCAAGTTCTTTATTGCTACCTGTTTGGTTTGCTGCTGCTCACCAATGTCTGCTGGCTTTTGAGATCTTGTTAGATATATGTACTTAATCAGATATGTCAGTCATTGGAAATATTTATGTGCAACAAGAGTAACTTAATTTTTTTTTTACAAAAACAGGTTTTTGAGACATAGTTTGTTATCCTGGTCACGCGACTATATTCTATAGTGCAAAACATGGTGGATGATGATATATGCAGTAGTTCAGGTTATCGGAAGAACATGTAAGAACTATTCATAATATTCACCACAGTAACATTATCGAATGGCACTAATATATTTATGTTTTTTGAACTCAAATCGGTAGAAACATATGGATTCTGTGTTTTAATAATTAGTACTGGTTTAGATTATCCGTCACGTCAACACAAAAGTGTGCATATATTTGTTGTGAAAAAGCATATTCGATCTATGTACAGCAGAAACTGTTGCGACCAGCTGCAGTAGCCTATATTTACGTATCGGTCCATAAATTCTGTTACAGATAAAGTGATTAGTGGTAGTGCTAATTATCCACCAGGTTTTCTTCCCAGTGAACCCACCAGTGGACAATCTATCGTCTTTGTTTCCCCTTTCATTCTGGCCTACCTGAATGACTAGCCTTTCAATCCCTGCCATGGTTCACAATACACTGTCAATTGTCTATTCCTCCCTCACATTTCCATCCCCTTTCAGGCCAGAAATTGTACGACTCAGTATATTTTCATTAACAATGTTTTTGTACATATTACGTTGTTTTTAAAAAAAATTAGTAACATAAACCAAAACATTTATAATTAGGTCAAATGCATTTGGAAATGTGTAACTAAAATATTTGCATTTGAGTGCGGCCCCAAAAAAATTGCATTTGCATCTGAGTGCGTTCATGGAAAATGACATTTGCATGTGAATCAAGTGACACATTTGCATTGACATTCATATGCGTCGACATGCATTTGTTAACAAGCTTGTATCTATGTAGGAGGTTGGATGCTAAGAGTTTTCTTTAAAGCCCAAGGTTGACATGGAAGCTTACATCTCTGCTCTTCTTGATTATGTTTAGAAATAGAGGACATTGTTAAGGCGATCACTGTTTCGTTTTTTGATGGGATTTATTTTCTTACATACATACAATAAAGGAAAACAAGCCGTTGTGAAATACAAGACAAATAATTAATAAAAGCAACAAAGAATATCATCAGGGAAAATATAATACATTTTACAACAATCACATATTTAATATTTCAAGAATGTTAACAAGCGTTATTATTACACCCAAAATTTAAATGAAATATCCGTAATATATATAAAACACATAATATTATACATATCGCAAATGTCTTCCATAGCGTCGTGGCCTGTCCTATAGACCACTCAGGCGCTTTACAATTCACCCCTTCCAACAGCGCATATACTTTTCTATGAAGCATATTATTCCATTTAAATCTCTTCAACGATCGCATATTAATCGCAATATTTTCCTGTGAAAGTGTTAACAATGATGCAGCGTATGACCTATCAACATTTTGCTCGGCAGCAGGACCAACAACTTTGAAACGTTGTCTTCCCCTGAAAGGCGGCTTGCATGATCACATCTTGACAACATAAGCAAAATATAATATAAAAACATATTTGGTTTTCGTTTTGTTTAGATGTCTTGTTTACATAACTATAAAAATATCAGTTTATAGTTTAATAATGTTGGGCAATCTGTAACCCTTCAAAAACTATCGGAATTTGCCGAGTTGAACCACTCTAGTCTGATTCATCTGCTGCTGAAACCTCCTCCTGATGTTGCCATATACACCTAACAACTGTCCGTGTAGATGTGGAAACAGGATAGATAGTCAGGGGCAGCTTGTCCTCCATCGGACCTGTTCGATGTTTGGGTTTTCTAGCAACAGCCTGACAGTTCATGTTAGCTACATATAAATGGACACTTAGTACGCTGGATATGACAATCAAATATACACTCCTAACAAGACCTATAGTTAATTACGCAATTCAATCTCGCAAGTTTGCGCTGTGTTCTTGTTTATTGGTGGAATTCGAAATGTCATCTATTAAAGTTCTAGTCCATAAACTATTGTCCGGTATTCGTTAAAGCACACATTGGCAGTAAATGCATTGCTCGTATGCGTGATGATTTTTCTTCAAGATCCCAACATGTCTATTTCATGTAACCAAAACATGAAAACGATATTCAAATATATTTGAAACATCTCACACTCTACATGCCAACGTTTCATTTGATTCGTATGCCATTTGACAAATATAATAATCATTCAAATAAACAACATAAAACGAGTAATCAACGCATTCCACTCCAAAGCAATGTCCAACGAACCATTGATTGCTGATACCGGCGGTTTCACTTTTAAACTGTAATTTTGCTGTACCATCTTCACAAAATTACGAAACTTACACGAAACGGATTTCGCTTAAAATTATATATTATAATTATACATTTTATTGGTTGGGACCTGAACAATCCCTATTCCTGCTGTATTAAAATGTACCAGTAGCAGTAGTAGCAGTAATATCAGTTGTATTTGTCGTAATAATAGCATTGTCAGTAGCAGTTGCATTTCAAAGCAGCAGCAGCAGTAACAATAATATAGCAGTATATATATATATATATATATATATATATATATATATATATATATATATATATATATATATATATATATATATATATATATATATATATATATATATATATATATATATATATATATATATATATATATATATATATATATATATATATATATATATATATATATATATATATATATATATATATATATATATATGTATATATATATATGTATGTCTTTCTGTCTGTATGTATGTATGTATGTATGTATGTGTATATGATATATATATATATATATATATATATATATATATATATATATATATATATATATATATATATATATATATATATATATATATATATATATATATATATATATATATATATGTATATATATATATATATATATATATATATGTGTATATATATATATATATATATATATATATATATATATATATATATATATATATATATATATATATATATATATATATATATATATAGTACATAAAACACACAATAAGATAAATTGCATTACGTGTTTTTCAGCTATTGAAATATTGTTGCTGTTGCATCCCGTGTAAGTTAATGAGCTACCATAATAAAAACGTGTTTGTCTCTCCCAATACATTGCTATCTGGAGGAGATTAGTTTCTTGTCTATGGGAACGGAGAGGATTGAGTGAGGGAGTAGATTGTCTTGCCAAAGGTCACCTGACAGGTCAAGTATTTGTTTCGTTTATGCTGGACGGCGTCTGTACAGATACATCGAAAGAAAATATGTCTGTCGTTGAAGCACAATGGTTTGAATTCATTGAAACCTGTACACATGCCTTCGTACTTATTTTTCTGCAGTATAATCCCTATGTTCTTAGCGATAGTGCCCAACACATTTATATCGGCTGTAAAGTTCCCAATGTATGGGAACACTAGAGAATTGGCTGCTTCCAGCCGTAACCATGACGACGCATCTTCTAAACAGTCGACAGAAGCCATTAAGTGTTCGTTGAACCACCATTCCTGTAAAATAGTGATTTTCGAACCCATATCTAAAACCATACTGGTTTTATCGCCTGCTATCTCACATGCAATAATAGGGGTCTTACCCACTATATCGTCCTCTAACACACAGTCAATGCTACTACGCCCGCCTGCCTGCCGCTCGGCAACGGGGTGATTTAGTTTCCCTGTTGACCACGGGGTGGTACTGGCACATTAGGACCCGACATAGATCGCGCTACTGGACCACCGCGCATTGCACGGGCATCTGACTGATCCCCGTACGCATGAACGCCTGACTGTTTCTCGGTACGGCGTATATCGCTTGCCCGCTTCCAACATGTATTCTGGGTGTGACCCCTTCGCCAGCAGTACTCACAATTAAGTGATACGCTGCTGCGGGGTTCCGGTCTGCTAGGTCTCGCAGCCATCCCCGTGGCCGTCTGTTGTTGTGCTCGCAACAAAGACACGATTTCCGACTGTGGCTGCGAGTAGTTCCAACTGGGCCGCAATTCGTTCCAGTGGACTCGGGTGATCGGAGGAGTGGTGAGGTTCGTGCACTTCCCTCACTCGCACACACCTGTTTGGCTCACTCAACCCGTCCTCCTCTAGTTGAATCGCTTCGGAGCGTAATGCGCCAAACGAAATTGTGGGGTAAGTCCGAACTAGTCTCTTTATGTCCCGCTTTATCTGAGATTCTAACAGGTTTTCACAGAATACTTCTATCAACATATTAGCCTTACTTTCAACCTTTTTCAGTCAATCTTTAAGAACTTTCCAGGAGCGCTCTGGATAACTCTCTAACACGTTCTATACTACCCTGCACCCGATCGTATAATTATCTCTTCAGCTGTGCATTACTGCGGTTTTCCCCAAAAGCAGACACCAGTTACGTAAATATCTTATCGATATAGTCCTTCTCATCACTTACTTCTTCCCGGGTCGGTCCCTCCAGGTGGGCGACCAAGAATGACAGTCTATCGGCCGTAGAAAGGATGGTAAGATGCTCCGTGCTTCCCCGATCCAGTAGTGGAGTTCACTAGTTCGACCGTTGAACATTCTCAGTTTTCGAGTCGGAGGAGCGATCACCGTGACGTTGACAGGCTGATGCTGATTGCGTTTTAGCGTTTCCACCATCTTCTCCAGCCGAGCCAACTTCTCTTCTGCTGACGCCATCCTTCCTCTGGAAGCTTACACTGTCAGATATCCCACTTCTGACACCACAAGTAACCTACTCGCACGACTGGTGGACACTGTCAATGTTTAATGAGTAAAGTTAAAGCTTCCAGAGGAAATATATCCACCGCAACAATGGCCGAGAATAGTAATATCTCAAATGGTAGTAGAGTAGTAGTAGATACTTAGTTTTCAATTGTCATTATGGGCCACGTACGCACGAATCACTTCCGCTTCCGATTGCGCGCGCAGCCCTCTGGGTAAGGAGCGCATCCTAGCGACTGTAGCGCCTCCTAGCGACTGGTTGAGGATTGAGGTGGACCCTTCTGGTTACGCGCGCAGCCTTTCCGGAGTTCTAAGAGAGATCGGACCTATTTTACCCCGAACTATCCTATTTTGCCCCAGGCTACCCTATATTCGAGTCGATGCGGAGCGACGCTACCCTATATTTGAACCGATGTGGTAAACAGCGTCAACTGATAGCTAGTTTTTTTTATGAGTAGACCTCTGTGTCCTATGCAGCGATTGTGTGCGCGACGAATCTGAGCCGTTAGCATTGTGGGAAATAGGTCGCCCAGGGAACTTGCTGAGAAATCGGGGCATCGTGAATGCGTTTGGACTACGGTATAGGTAAATAAAATCGAACCGTGTGCGAAAACTAAGCAAATCGGACCGTGTGATAAAACTGCGTAGCGAGAAAACTAAATTTTTACTGTTGTAATTCGATACCCACAGAGCAAATCGGAACGTGTGATAAAACTGCGTAGCGAGAAAACTAAATTTTTACTGTTGTAATTCGATACCCACAGGGACTCTATGAACTGACGCTAGACAGCTGTACAGAAGAATGCGTTTGGAACGTTGGCAAAGCAAATCGAGCCGTGTGATAAAACTGCTTAGTGAGAAAACTATTTTTTTACGATGTTGTAATTCGATACCCACAGGGACTCTGACGCTAGACAGCGGTGCGGACGAATGCGTGTGTTTACGGCCTTGCGTGGAAGAGTGTTATGACACGAACCCGGTGTTTTGCGGATACGAACAACATACAGGTATTAACGATACAAAGCAAAATGAATTTAATAGAAAATAATACAATCATTGCATGGCGAAACAGTAATTTGAACTAAAATTATAGAATACATTAATTTAACGATGCATTAATTTCAACTGATTTTCAACTAATAATTTCAACTAATATTTAAACTAAGGTATTAACGATACAAAGCAAAATGAATTTAATAGAAAAAAATACAATCATCGCATGGCGAAACAGTAATTTTAACTAAAATTATAGAATACATTAATTTAACGATGCATTAATTTCAACTGATTTTCAACTAATTATTTCAACTAATATTTAAACTAAAAGCGCTCATTCATTAATTTCAACTAATTACAACTAATAATTTTAACTAAAAGCGTTCATTGTTCATTTCGCGATCGAAGCGCCGAGCTTGAAGCGAGTGGGCCGTTGAGCGCGACGTTGAGACAAGGAAATACGACGTTGAGGCAAGGAAGGGCGAGGTGAGTCCATGAGGTCGGAAGTCCAATCCTCAACGGGGAGATCAGGGTGAGGGGATGGAGGGTCGACGAAGGCGTGCATATCGCATGCTGTACGAAGGTAAGTTGTTGTGCTGAGAAGTTCGGCCATGACGAGCGGCCAGAGTGTTGATGGCGATGGTGGTGGTGGTGCCGGAGGAGACGAGTGCGAATCGACGTACAAGCGGAGAGATCTCAGAAATGCGACAGTCTGTCGGCGATCGACTGTTTCGATGAGCTCTCTCATAACGCAACACCATCGATGTGAGTGGCGACTGCAAGAAAACAAATAATATTTTGTACACACGACCGATACATAAATATAACTGTAGTACATTTTGTTGAATTGTGACTTTGAATTACTAAATAAAAAGATAGCCGTTTAAAACGTATTTTTATTATATAAGAATATAATGCAGTATCCAGACATAATTCTACAGGACGTATTCCTTACATACTTACTGTCGATGATATTCGCTGATGTACGTGCGTAGTAACAACGTGCACACGGTCCACACGTCGTGGAATTACGTCACAAAGTAACGTATTGTTAGAAGGCATATCGCGCATAGGATCGCGACTCCGTTCGAGCGCACTGGTCGACCATAAGGACACGCGTGTCGAGAGGACCTCTCCAGTGCAGGTACGATTACAGATTAACCACGCTAGACACGATCGTTCTATAGACGCCTTTGAAGAAAATGTACCAGGAACAGACCAACGCCTTCAAGATTAACCTCAGTTACGGGTTCGTACCGAGGAACAAGAACACGGGCCGATACAAGTACTATCACTCCTCGTGCAATTGTTGTGGACGATACCTGGACGAACCCAGTCTCATCACCAACAGCTAGGATTTTGATGACTTTCTCGAACTCATCCGAGAAACCGACGTCTTGCAGTGGGCCATCAATCAAAGACCTGATTCTGCGTGGGTGTGCGAACTCGTCTTCGTTAACCACATCATCGATCATCCGATAGGACGTGCAAACATGATCCCTTTTCCAGTCTACATCAAGAAGAACAGAACCACCCTTTCTAAGAAAATAGTTGCTGTATGAATGATATGATTATATCCAATTTTACAATGCAATATTTCAAAGGTAATGATGGATAGTTATTATTATAATATTTTCACAATCACCATTGGTAAAATGAAATAATAATATAAATTATGCAGGTAAATTTAATTGTTATACTCGTTTCATAGATATGTATTGATATTAACCAAGCTATTGTAATACAGCAAAATAATGTTAAATGATGTGTTTAAAAAACGATACTTTATGTGTAGTGTTTCTCCTTGAATAAAATTATTGTCTTGTTTATATGTACAAAATTGCATGTTTGTTTTGTTTTGAACTGTAAACATAATGCCACTTACTTGTTCCTTCTACATAAAACAGACGTTATATTCGTACAGGTAGTTGTTGCGCATGTTATGAATATCATCCGATTTTGTATAATTGTACTCAGCCCTAACAAATAAAACATGGCCAAATGCAACCATGACATACATTATTGTATAGTTCAATAAATAAAGTGATATACATCCAGTACTTGATGTTTGCATTACAAATGAATGCCACAAAAAAACGTTTGATACTAAGACATAGTAAAACTGTGAATTATTAAATAATGTATTCTAATTAAATGGTTAGCTTGATGGAAACGTAAATATGCTGCACGATGTAACATAATGATTCCAAGTCACATAAACAAATTCCAAACTAATCTTTAACAAGATTGCCATCCCAAACAACAAGTCCCAGATAGCAAGTGGACAAAGAAGCCATTGGCTTACTGAGAGTCCAACAAGTTTTGCATCTATGTGTAGCCCGCCCTTATCAGATATATGTCAATTCTATTTTTAAACATATACACACTACTAACATTAACATAATCATTTGGCAGTGTGTTCCATTCATTTATCACCCTCTGCGAGAAAGAGTACTTTCTCATGTCCAACCTACACTGTTCCTTAACTAATGCTGTTTCGTGTCCTCTGGTTCTACTGCCATCTTTAAGTTTGAAGAACATATTCCTATCAACATCCTCATAACCGGTCACTATTTTAAACACTTATATTTGCTCTCCTCTTATTCTTTTAGTCTATAGTGTTGTCAAACCGCATTTTAATAAGCAACTTTCGTAACTAAGGTCTCTCAATTCTGGAATAATTGTAGTTGCTCTTCGTTGTATTCTTTCTAGCTTGTCTATGTCCTTCTTACGATACGGCCTCCATGCTTGTCTACAATATTCCAAATGTGGTCTAACTATTGCTTTGTACAGGGCTACATTTAGCTGTTTCTCCTTATACGTGATAATTCTCCTAATTAGCCCTAGAATTTGATTTCCCTTCGAAGCAGCAATCCCGCATTGCTCTGAAACTTTCATGTCAGCAATAAATCGACATACATTGGTCGACATACATCGAAACAATCGCAGACACCAATGCAACACGACTTAAGCAAAATATAAGAAGCGACAAACATCAAACTAAGAGATGGCTTACTTTATGTCTGTATCAGCTGATGCAGATACGACAGCAGCTGTATCGATCAGGCTGATAAACAATTATAATATAAATGAATATGAATGACAGAATATGAATGATTCTGGGCATGCATGTGTATTTCATTTGATTTATGATTATCATGAATCTAAAAATGTGTTATAGTGAATTGAGTGAACGCATTAATTACAATGTGCGCCCAACCAGGTGCGGTATTCAGAACACCGATATCATTTTAACCTGCCACAACACTTAAGTAAAGGTTATGGGAAATGAGAACACAAACATGTGTTCTGAACATGAAGCAAAAGTTTAGGAATATTTGAACACAAAAAAAGTGTTCCCGAACACCAACATGAATTGAACCTGCAATGCAACATGACTTAAATAAAGGTTAAGATATAAAAGCATGTGTTTCAGTACACCAACACGATCTGAATTTGTACACCACTGAAATATAGGCTTATGAACATTATAAGTTAGAACACAAATGTGTGTTCCTGAACACCAACAGGAATTTAAACACTTAATAGCAGCTTAGCAATATTAGAACCGACAAACATCAAATTAAGAGATTGTTTACTTTATATCTATATCAGCAGATTCACAGACGTCAGCAGCTGTCTCGGTAAGGCTGACGAACAATTACGGTAAACACGATATTATAACGAAAACGACTATAACAAAACATTGCAACATTACTATTTTTATTATCCGTAGAAAAACATTATGTGATTGCAACTTCAGTAGACGGTCGACATTTGAAAATGTTCGACCGCTCACGATCCCCACCCCACCGCCGGGCACAACTGGGAAAACATAACATCTACAATGGGTACGTTAGCACGTCTACACAATTTCAGCCAATACACGCAACACTGAGAAAGATATGTGTCGACAGACAGACAAACAGAGACCCACATTATGTGTTATAGCACAGATAAGTTAATTAAAGCCATCCTGAAGTTCTATGTCAATTGAAACAGATTAACTATGGCGACCAACTTCAGTCCTGGGCTCTTGTAGGCAATAAATACAAAAGTCTGGGATGTCTTGAAGTGAATCTAAAAATACATTTGCAAAAAAATTGTTGCTGGTGATCTGTATGTTATATTTTAATAGGAACTGAGTGTTTTATTCACATAACGTCTATTATTTTAATCACATCTCGGAAATTCTGACAACGTAGAAATTTAGCCATGTTGGCTACATTTAATCAGTATTAAATACATTATATAGGCCCTATTTACATATAGCCTTGAGCCTACCGCCTGGAGTAGGTATATGTATATAAATCTAAATATAGGCTGTCAGTGACAGTGTAATTGTCCAGCAATGCCGAGGTTTCTTAGACGGCAAGTTGACTAAAACATGTGCCCGATGAGAAACGTTTATAGGGGATGCATATTACGGTCCACAACAGCTGATATATACCACCTATAATAAACTCGTTCATATGATTGTAAACCTTAATAAACGCACTGTACTCTCATTTATATCCTGTTTTATTTCTTTAAGTGAAAGTATTTGTTTTATTCAAGGTGAACATTTCATGATTCTCGCAAATCCGGGATTCACCTTGATACACAGGCAAAACAATTGCATGTCTTTAATTGAGTATTTATTAACATTAATAGACATTACTGGCTAATAACGTACATTACTCCCAAAAGTGACGCCCCCACGTGGGACAATGTCAACAATTCATTGCATTTTGGGCTGCTAGATGGCGACACCCTTGCAGTGATAAATTTGAACTAGTCAAATAATGATTTACGGCACTAGTGTTTTATATTTATCATGCGGTGAAGGGTGACCTTTGATTTGCAAACATGCATAGACGTAATTTCTGCATTTTATTTATATATTTACATAGTCTAGCCGGATGCTTAAAATCGAAAACGTAATACATAATGTATGATACATAATGTTAAATACATATTCAAATGACTACAGTGGTTTAGTTATTGTTGACCTACTTAGCCTTACATAGGCACCTTGTAAACAATACATCATTTCTATTATATATTAGGCTCACAACTATTGTATATATTCAAACGTATTTCATCACATCAACATGCATCACACACTGTCAGTATATATTTTGTTTCCTATTTAACCATGCATGATACAACTTCATCATCATTATCATCATCATCTGGTTCCATCTCGGAAGGTCAGCTACCACGGACCACTACTCATATCTGCATTGTGCTATTCTGACCAAACCTTCATACATCACCACTTCAATACTGTTATCCATCCATGCCTTGCAGTTATCTCTCCGTGTCACTCTTGGTCTTCGTCAGCCTCTAAGTCTTACCATCAACCGTTTTCTCCAACATGTCCCTTTAATTTCCTTCTTGTCTAACGATGTGACCAAAACCACTTCAGTTACAGCTATTAATGACAAAACAGCACATGCAACATATGTTGGTATAGCATATGAACAAGTCATTATTCAGTGCATATAGTCTATAATTTTTAAGTGTAACACGTTCCCACAATAATGTGGCCAAATTGTGACCAGATTCCGGAAAGTCAGCTCCGGCATCAATTGTAGTCAACACTGCACAGTAGAATATTTAAGTAATATAAACACTTAGGCAAGTAGCATATTGTAATTATATAGCATAAATACGCAGTTGAAAGTAATTTGATCTGGATCGCATATTTTGCAAATACCTTATTTGAGTGAAACTGTCAATGCGTATTGTGAAGCAACTAATGTTCTGAACGAAGGCAAGATTATATGATGTTTTGGTCGAGAATGAGAAAATCACTGACAAAGAGAAAATGGAAGATTGCTGTCTGGTTCTAATGTGGTGCAGTGAAACGGACAAATAAGCAGACATCAGCATTACGTGTGGTGTAAGCCATTTTCATTCAACTGTTGCTATAGAATATCTGTACGGATTGTGTTTGCCGTTTTCCTGCTGACAATTTTATTCATGATGGCATCATCATACCCACACCATGTGGACTTTACCACCATCATGACTGCATTTCAAAATGGAAGTAAACAGACTGATGAGACCATTATCGGTGCCCTGACGACCATCGGCGTGTTTGGCGTCTTGTCGAACGTCGCCGTGCTGGCAATACTGCTCCAGAAGAGGAATCGAAAGTTATCAACCAACTGCTACCTCATCAACTTCGCCGTCAGTGAGTATACATATATCTATATCCCAATTTCCATGTAGGGCCGACACATAATGTAGATTCGGGCAGAGTTTTGCATATGTTCACATATGTAAACTTCGCTGTGACCATTGTGACATTTTAACTGCAGTTTTGGTGAATATGTATTTAACATAATGTGAACTTACATGTAGAATTCGAAGTCAAGCTCACTCTCCTGAAGCGCATTCATCATCTTTCAGTTATTGCTCTCTTTAAACTTTTTGCACAGGTAGCGACGACTGTAGTTAGTGAGTACATCTGAACAAGCAAGAAAGGCCCCATGTTTCGAAGGCTACTAAAATATATGTTTTTGGAAAACACGGATGATATGTGCATTGTGAGAGTATAGGAAAATGTGTAATATCGCTCAGTGGACAGCAGCGCACCTGTCGGTTGTAGGGCTAGACGAGAGGGACATCATCAGCGCTCCCTGGGGAAGAAAGGACTGGTCAAGGAGTGGTCAAAGTACATAAATGTATGCTGACATGGTGAGAAACAAAAAGACAGGCTAGATACAGTGTCATAAAGTAAAGAAAGATATGCTGAGATTGTGAGAAACAGCGATGCAAGCTGGATACAGTGTCAACAAATACACAAATGTATGCTTATATGGTGAAAAACAGCAAGGCAGTCTGGAGGCAGAGTCATACAGTACATAAATGTTTGCTGAGACAGTGAGAAACAGCAAGGCTGGTTGGACACAATGTCATAAAGTATAGAAATGTGTGCTGAGACAGTGAGCAACAGCAAGGAAGGCTGGATACAGTGTCATAAGTTATATAATTGCATGCTGAGACGGTGAGAAACATTGAGTCAGGGTCGAAACAGTGTCATAAAATAAATAAATGTATGCTGAAACGGTGAGAAACAGCAAGGCAGGCTGGAAACAGTGTCAGAAAGTATAGAAATGTATGTTGAGACGGTGAGAAACACAAAGGCAGGCTGGAAGCAGTGTCAAAATGTATATAAATGTATGCTAAGACGGTGAGAAACAGCAAGGCAGGCTGTAAACAATGTCAAAATGTATATAAATGTATGCTAAGACGGTGAGAAACAGCAAGGCAGGCTGGAAACAATGTCAGAAAGTATAGAAATGTAAGCTGAGACGGTGAGAAACACAAAGGCAGGCTGGTGACAATGTCATCAAGTAAAATTAGCAGTATTATCAGTAATTTACTTGTGTAACTTTTACAATTAACAATACTATCAGTATTTTCACTTGATAGTAGTATATATTCACTTACCTTTTAGTGTTAGCGTCATTGATCAGTTGTTTTGTAACATACTAATAAAGACATGATGAATACACCGCTTGCATATACGTCTTGTGACTTACGTTAACACATATCGTACCTGTAAAAACTACACCGTTTGCTTGTTGCATGTCGCTGGGTCAATATGATAAGCGGTTTGGTATGAAAGCGTGGCCTAGTCATAACAGTACGTCTACTGTTAAAATCCGCCTCCTCTCACTCGCTGTCTGTACGTCAACCACCAGTCCATAGCTTTTCGATATAGTTTTAATGGCAGTAAAAAACAATGGACGGTTCTGGCATTAAAATACATGAACACTCGTACAATATCGCATTTTGTTCCTTTCTCGTTTCCTCGTCAGGCCCTTTGATCCCTGTTCAAGAATTATGTTCCCCCGAAGAATGATATGCTCACCAGCCTTTGATCCCTGTTCGTGAATGATGTTCGCCACCGCCGCCGCCGCCGCCGCCGCCGCCGATGCCGCTGCTGCTGCTCCCTTACGTCGGATGAACTCTGACCCCTATTACAGGAATCCTTGACCGGTCTTTCGTCGCTAGGGAACGCTGATGGTGTCCCTAGTGTAGTACTACTGTGAGCAGGGGCGCTGGTGTCCTCTGGGCGATATTATACCTATTTCCCTATACTCTCACACTACACATACCATCCGGTTTCCCCAAAATCTATTTTTAGTAGCCTGCGAAACATGGGGGACTTTCTTAAACCTTCAGATGCACTCACTAACTACTCTCGGCTTCTATTTGTGTTTCTACAATTCAAATGTTTCATATTTGTTCTATTTGAACTACCGATTCACATGCGGCACATGTTTTGTCTTGAACATCTGTGTTGGTGACTATTTTCCTTCTTGTACAATCATACCAGTTTCATTTCCATGTACCACACTGTAGCATTTAGTATAGTATCTACATTCTTAGTGTTGTGTTGTTGTGTTGATGTTGGAAATCTGCAGGTGACCCTTTGTATATTGCATTGACCAGAGTGATACATATATTGTGGACCTTCTGAATCGCCAGAGCTCTCAACAATGATTAGTGATTTATGATGCCAAATACTGTCTCGTAATCTGCATATTCTATTGATTTATTCGACTGCTCTATCAGGTAGCTGACGGTGGGTACGTAGTCAGCAGTTTTGAACACAGGCAAGCAATACGATGCTTGGTTCTTCTCTAGGTTTGGTTTAATCGAACAGTCAATTCTTGCTAGTATGTCTCTGGTGAAGATATTGTATTTATATGAAAAGAATTACATACTTGAGGAAACTGGTTTTGTTCCACTATTTTGATAATACACTGTGTTGACTAATCATCACCTGACGCCTTTCCATTGTTCATTATTGTCCACTGCGCTCTTGACTTCCACTTTGTCTTTGCTGAAAATGTGTTTGAACGAAGACATAATTAGTCATCCTAACACACACACACACACACACACAGACGCACGCACACACGCACGCGCACACACTATGACCATGGGCACTTTTGCAGGCAATGTCCTCACGGGCTGCTTTCTGTCGCTGCGGGTCTTGGATAACTTTCATGTCTACGTTTGGTCAGCTGCTAACTGCGGTCTCTTCGTAATCGTCCGCTACCTGCCGCTGTACCTCGGCATCAACTCCATCATGCTTGTAGCCGTCGAACGATTTGTCGCTATCGTTCTTCCGATGCGCTTCCGGGCCTTCGTCGCCCCGGCATGGTGAAGCTTCTTACTGACGTTCGTCTGGCTGCTCACTTTCGTTGTAAACATGCTCCCAGCTGTCGTTGTCATGGTGAATTACGATTAACTACGGGGTAGCACAGGACGTTTGTGACGCATACAAATAAATGTAAACTCGATATTTTCCCAGGAAAGCGTTGTGTGAGATTTTGGCGAAGAAACTCGCGATAGTACACTTATATATGTTGTTAAGAAAATTACTATGCTTAACCATATTGTGAAGCAAAACAGTAAAATAATATCATTGCATTCACCAGTAACTGAACTAAATGTGTAGTGTATTATGCATTTGCATTAATTACAACTAACTAATTGTCATATACATAACAATATCATATATATATCAAGGCGTAGGTGGGATTTTCAAAGGGTTTGTGCTTTCATGAAGTGCTAAACAGGTGTTTCTAAACAGGTGTTTTTTTGTATTTTACCGAAGGGTTTTTAGTTTGGAAGACTCCACTACTGCTCGGTGTGCTACAACAAAGGTGTCTATTTCTACATGTTCCTGATTTAACAAGATTTAACAAGATTGCCATCTCGAACAACAAGTTCCAGATGGCAAGTGGACAAGGAAGCAATTGGCTTATCGAGAGTCCAACAATTTTCTCATCTATGTGTAGCCCGCCTTTATCAGATATCTGTCAATTCTATTTTTAAACATATTCACACTACTAGCATTAGCACAATCGTTTGGCAGTTTATTCCATTCATTTATCACCATCTGTGAGAATGAGTACTTTCTCATGTCCAACCTACACTGCTCCTTAACTAATGCTGCTTTGTGTCCTCTGGTTCTACTGCCTTCTTTAAGTTTGAAGAACATATTCCTATCAACATCCTCATAACCGTTCACTATTTTAAACACTTCTGTTTGGTCTCATCTTAGTCTCCTGGTCTCTATTGTTGTCAAACCACATTGTAATAAGCGAGTTTCGTAACTAAGGTATCTTAATTCTGGAATCATCTTAGTTGCTCTTCGTTGTATTCTTTCTAGCTTATCTATGTCTTTTTTTACGATATGGCCTCCATGCTTGAATACAATATTCCAAATGTGGTCTAACTATTGCTTTGTACAGGGGTACAATTAGATGTTTCTCCTTATACGTGATAGTTCTCCTAATTAGGCCTAGAATTTGATTTCCTTTCGAAGCAGCAATCCCACATTGCTCTGAAACTTTCATGTCAGCATTAAATGTTACTGGTAAATCCTTTTCTTGTTTGGTTCTACTTAGTACAGCGTCCCCCATTTTATATTCCTCGTCCATATTTCCATGTCCTATGTGTATACATTTACACTTCCCAAAATTGAATAACATTTGCCATTTTTCTGACCATTTAACTAATTTTTCTAGATCATCCTGTAAACCTGTTTATCTGTATCATTAGTAACCTTTCTGAATACTTTTGTGTCATCTGCAAATTTGAGTACTTTGCTAGATATGTCATCCTCTCATATATATATATATATATATATATATATATATATCATATATATATATATATATATATATATATATATATATATATATATATATATATATATATATATATATATATATATATATATATATATATATATATATATATATATATATATATATATATATATATTAAAAACAGTATAGGGCCTAACACTGATCCCTGTGGTACCCCACTCAAAACAGATTTCCAGTTTGAAATCTTACCATCTACTATTACTCTCTGTCTTCTGTGTGTAAGCCACTTTTCTATCCAGTTGATTACATCATTGCCTATACCAAGGGCTTTTAGTTTAAGTTACAATCTTTGATGGGTTTTGTTCACATCGTCGGCTGGTCACACTCTACGGCAGCATCGTCGGCGTCACCGTCCACCGTCAGCGAAAAGAGAAAGCGAGCGTCGCTCCTGAACCAGCCGGCGACAGCGCCTCCGTCCAGTCGACAATGCAGAAAGTGGAGGCGGACCGGCGCCATAGCGCTGCAGTCACCATCTTGTTTCTCACCTGCTGGCTACCCGTCTGGATAAACTCATTCCAACTCGAGTACAGACTAGGTCAAGTCTCTTCAAACGTTTTCAGTTGGACGATCGTGTTCCTTCGTCGTCATTCTTGGATGAATCCTGTCGTCTATTTCATCACAGAAGGACGCCTTCGCTCTTCCTTTCTGCGTGTCATTTGTCGGAGGAAGTCATCGCCAACGCCACGGCTCAATGACAGTCACATCAAAATCGCACATCAATATTAATTAAGATATATCGGTACTTTGCTACCTTTGACACAAGCAATATTAGTACGCTGCTGCTGCTGCTGCTGCTGCTTTAGTACTTTGCTGGATTTGATCGAATGTATATTAGCAACATTAGTACATCGCAGCTGCTGCGGATAATGTTGTTGTGTTGCTGCTGTTTCGCTGCCTGTTGTTGTGTCTACATGACACGTTAGATGGGGACACTGTTTGCGCTGTCTGAACATCTTCAGGCCTGTTAAATTACACTGGCTGTCGCAATTTGTAGACACACTTTTTTATGCCAATTATTTTAATTTACTTTATCCTCCAAGTTTTTTTGCCGTGAAGCCTTTCGAGGAGACACAGCCTCCATTCAAGGCAGGAGGCCTGGGTGGGTGTAACAACATGGGTCTATCATTTTGTAAGCCGTACTCCACGTTTTCTAAGACGTTTTTCATGGTATATGCGCTTACTGTTGACTGATTGTGTTGCGTCCTGACAAACCATTTAGTTATTTTGCTGATTGAG